>PISX010005213.1:74611-110468 GCA_004024625.1 Mellivora capensis | reverse complement strand
GTCCGTTCCCCTCTGGGTGCTGCAGAGCAGGTTCCCAGCCGCGATCTCTGGGGACACCTGTGTGTCCTGCTTGTACTCAAAACCACAAGCGGCAGCTGTCTGGGCAGCTCCAGACCGCCAGAGAGGTTCCAAGCAGGGAAGGCACACAGAGATTTTCCTGCTGGCCCGAGCTGGGAGCGATCAGACTTTCTGGGTCCTAAAGATCCCCCCGCTGGTGCCCGCGCGCCTCTCTCAGGGGAGGGGGTGGAGCGCGTCTCAGGCTCTGCTAGCGCGGCTCGGCACACACGCGGGGACTGCAAAAGTCTGTTTCTGCTCCGGGAGGGTCCCAGTCCCTGCCACACGCCCAGTGCCCCTAGGAGGTCTCCTCGCAGCTCAGCGACCAGGACCTGGTTTCTCCGCTGCACTCTCTCTGGCTCAGCGCCAGCCGTGTCTGCCCTCCGTGGGGGACTTAATCCCCTGTCCCTAACAGTTCCAATTCCCACAATTTCACCCTGCGATCTTTTCTCTTTTTGAGTGCTTTTTATCAGTCTTCAAGTTAATGCTGGTCCCCAGTCATAGGGCACTCTCGTATTGGGGTATTACTTCCCAATGCGTCTCCTCTGGTGGCTCCCTCCCCCTTTTGTTTATCTTCCGATCCCAGTCCGGTGTTCCCGCTCCGCTTTACCTGCCCACTGGCGTCTTCTGCCCCCATAGAGATCCTGACGAGTAGAATTTTGATCTCAGGCTGATTTCATGAGTGATTGGAGTTCCTTGGTAGGTAATCAGCTCACTTTAGGGGACAGGTTGAACCAGAGCCTCCTCCTAGTTCCCCGCCATCTTGTCTCCCTGAGTAGAGATTTAAATGAAGAGAACATGCAACGTGGAGGGAACAGTCAGCAAGTTTTAAGTCCTGTTGCTGGAGTAGCACTAAGAGCTAGGTAAATGTGGATGCCAGGGTGAGTGGAGCTCAGAAAGGGAAAGAGTGGCAGGCAATGATGGCAGAGATCTAGACAGGAATCAGACCATAGAGAGCCTTGTAGACCATGATAAGGACTTGTATTTTATTCAAAGTGAAATGGCTGGTGTTAGAGTTAAGAGCAAGAGAAGAACTTGTCTGACTTGTATTCAGAAAGGTTACCTCGACCACTGTGTGGGTAACAGATGTAGAAGGGCAAGAGGAGTGGAAGCAGGTAAGAGGTGATGGTAGTGAAATCATCTAGAGTGGCTGTGGTGAGGCATTGAGACATGCTTATATTTGGGACAGTGTTGAAGGCAGAGGCAACATGATTTGCTGATAGATTAGGTGTGGGGTGTGCAAAAGGATGTTTCCAAGGCTTATGGATAGCCTAAGAAAATGGAAGAATGAAACTGCCTCTCAAGTTGGGTCTTATAGATTAGGAGAAGGAGTTTGGACATTACCCCCCAAAAATGTAAGTCACAAAATAACATAATAAATCCCTCATTTCAGAAGGATTGGGTTTTGTTATTTTTTTAAAAAATTTTCTAATTTTTTATTAACATATAATGTATTATTAGCCCCAGAGGTACAGGTCTGTGAATCGCCAGGTTTACACACTTCACAGCACTCACCATAGCACATACCTTCCCCAATGTCCATAACCCAACCACCCTCTCCCCAACCCCTCCCCCCAGCAACCCTCAGTTTGTTTTGTGAGATTAAGAGTCTCTTATGGTTTGTCTCCCTCCCGATTCCATCATGTTTCATTTTTAGAAGGATTGTTTTGAATGTCATGTAGGAACTCCTTTGGAGAAATGGGAGAGGGATCAATGAGGAGGCCATCATAACAGTCCATGTGAAAGATGGACAAAGTGCTGGCAGCTGACTTAGAGAAGAGGGGGGTGAATCTGAGAGAAAGTCCTGGATTCTTTTATACACTGAGTATTTTTTTTAGCACCTGTTTTCTAGGCATCATTTTTGGGGATTGATGATACACCACTGAATAAAACTGATAATAACTTATTCCATCATAAGACTTACATTCTAATGAGAAGAGAAAGACAATAAAATAAGTAATGTATGCATGAGGTAAGATAGTGATCAATTTTATGGAGAAAAATATAATTGAGAAGGAGAATAGTGTAGGAGAGGGGGTGCAATTCTAAGTGTGGAAATCAAACCAGACCTCTCTGAGAAAGTGATATTTGAATGAGGAGGCAAAGGCTTTGATTTTGAATTTCTATTCAAAAATGGAACGGGAATTTTTGTTCTTTATTTATTTAATAATTATTCAATATTTAGTGAATAAATATTCAGTAATATTATCAATAAGCATTGATAATATTATAAATCAATAAGTAATAATATCAATAAATATTGAATATTTATTGAATAGTTATTCAATATTTATTGAATGTATACTGTGTCCCAAGACATTTTGTTAGGTACTGTCATTCAGTAGAGCTTATTAACTGTATTTTTCCCTAACATCTGGAAGCATAAACATTGCAAATTATGTTCTTAAAAGGCCTTGGCAATGTTTGTACTGCCACTGCCATGGCCCTTGGGGATCCCAGGTATCCTTTATTGAATGCCCCTACAGACCAAATGCCACTACTGAAATAGCAGTTACAGGGACTCTAGGGAGGAATTAAAATATTTGGCTGCTGCAATGAAGAACTCTAGTCAACTAAATGGGGATACAAACTGAGCCTTAACCTGATAATGGGGCTCTTTGAAAATGCCTGCATATTTGAAATAATGTAGGAAAAGGTTTTTGTAAATTTTAAAGCCACATCTCATCGGAGGGACCTTCCCTGATAACTCCAAGTAAAACAGCAGTGTTGGCTCAAGCACCACTCCTTCCCCCACTTTTCTGCTTAATTTTTCTCCATATCACTTAACCACCAGCTGCTATACTCTCTATTTTGCTAAGTCATGTGGGTTTTTACCTCTTTTTGAACAAAATGTAAGCACCCTGAGGTCAGGGATTTTCTGTTTGGTTCACTGCTGGATGTTCAACATTTAGTCTAATGCCTGGCACATACTATGAATTCTTAATCCTTTCAAAAAAAACCTTTTAAATTGTCAAATGTATAGATTTTAGGCAGGAGGAAGAAGAGGAGGAAGACTAGGAGGAGGATGTTATGAGCTCCTGACCCAGTAGAAGTTGGCACCAATAATAAGTTTTGTCAGGTATATCTGCACAGTTTGAGCCCATCCTGTCTGGTCTTTTGGCATTATTTTTGGTGTAGCTGGTCAGGTTGGGGGGGCCAACCATTCTGGTTTCCTTGGGACCAAGGCTTTTCTCAAGACAGGGGGTTTTCAATACTAAGAGTGAGAAAAGCATCAGGCAGATCAGGGTGGTTGGTCACCCTATGTTCAGGGGTATGGGTGGCATTTGAGAATGCAAAATGCAACCAAGTTAGTTCAGTGTAGTGCTCATATTCTACTTCCTCTACTCAATGCTGTGAATTTGGCAATTCCTTTCCCGCCATGAGGTCTTTATTTTCAACATCTAGAGAATAAGGATTTGAGCTAGCTGGTTTCTAATAGTCCTGGTTCTAACAGTCTGCAGTTCTTATTGCCATGCATAGGAATTGAACCCATTATATTGATCTACCACAGTGACCTTCTCAGCAACAACTGAACGAGTTAGTCAACTGAATCCAACTACTTAAGTTAATAATTGGGATAATATCACTTGCCATTGGGAATTGACATCTGCATTTGTTTTACGATTTTATTCCAGGGTGCCTGGGTGGCTCAGTCAGTTGAGCGACTGCCTTGGGTTTATGTCATGATCCTGGAGTCCCAGGATCAAGTCCTGTGTCAGGCTCCCAGCTCAGTGGGCAGTCTGCTTCTCCCTTTGACCCTCCCCCTTCTTGGCCTCTCTGTCTCACCCTCTCTCTCTAAATTAAATAAATAAAATCTTTTTTAAAAAAATTAAATTTTATTCCAATATTATTATTGGGTGTTATTTTCCAAATTCAAGTGATTCATGTTGGAGCTGACTCCAACAAGATTTCCCCAATGCTTTTGATGTGGTCCTTGTTGCCCTTAGGCTGATTGGGGAAGTGGAGGGAAGGCTAATTTGTACTGACCCTGAGGAAAGACCTCTGTCTTCCCAGATTGCTCACATATTTGCTCCTGAGGCCTTAAAGTCTATTCATAATGGCATAAAATTTATGAGGAAAATATGTGTATTTATCATGTATATCATAACAGCCATATTCCCTTATTCAAAATGGAGTATAAAGGCCTGATATTACAATTCTTTTCTCAACACAGATCATCAAGGAGGAACAGGAACACCCAGAGGACTAAAAGGCCAAGATTGGGAAGCGGGCAAAGAGCTTACCTTTGAATTGAAAAAGCCTGTGGGATCAGGCATCATTTGCCCAAGGCACCATTATGGATTATGCAGCCCCAGGACCTTATATTCCTCCGTGGGCTGAGCACCCCTATTAGTTAAGTAATATTTTTATAGTGACAACCTTCTATCTCATGCTCCTTATTATTTGGTTTCCTTTTTCCTCCTCAGACTGATTTACTACTTCAGCACTGATGACAAGACATCTATCTGACCTACAGTCCTCATGAGTTCTCTTAACTCTAATCAATTCCTAGATTGTTGACATCAAATTTGAGCTCATACATAACTGCAGTTAATATTACATGTCGGAATAGAGATAAAATATTTGCTGTGGTTGGCAAATTTCCATGAAATGAGTAAATTTTTACCTGTCTTGCTTTCTTGCCTGCATTTAGTCCAACTTCTATATATACTGTGTCATATTCACTTGTACCTTTCCCTTTCCCTTCTTGTCTTGTAGTCTGAGTTTTGCCTTGATATCTCTTATTGACTCCATTTCCCCCCTTCAGTTTCAAATTATATTAAGTACAGACTATTTAAAAAATAACTCTAGTCTCCTATTTTCAACCATGATTTAGAAATACCATTTTGGATACCATCTTATGGTTTGTCCTTGTTTTTCCAAATGCAGTGGTTTCATATTGGCCAGACTATATAACTAAAGGCAATTATATTTACATACATAGAATTTCTCAGTCTTGAAGATGTGTCAGAGGTCATTTATTTACAATTCCACATATGGTACTTGAACACCTTTTGGTCTGTGTGTAAGTATCTCAACCAGGGCAGTTCTAACAGCTAGAAAAGCCTGTCTTACTTCAGCCTGAAGTCTGTCTTCTTAGATGTCTGGCTATGGATTC
Organism: Mellivora capensis; assembly: GCA_004024625.1. NCBI lineage: Eukaryota > Metazoa > Chordata > Mammalia > Carnivora > Mustelidae > Mellivora > Mellivora capensis. The sequence continues at coordinate 105,295 of PISX010005213.1, read as the reverse complement.
TAGCTCTACTCCTTGATACTACTAGAATAAATGCCCAAGTAATAGCCCTCTAGAGATCTGAAGAGAACAATATCCTTATGTCCTACCTAAATCTTACCCTCTCCAAATTACATTGTCCTGTAGCTTCACAAGTTCCTTGTACGACATGGTCACAGGTCCCTTCGTTCTCTTCTCTGGTCATACTCCTGGGTATGTACTCATTCTATAGAGGGCATTAGTACTAGTGGAGAATATTTATATTATTACCTATTTCATTGCACAAATTCTGCTTCTGCTGCCTAAACTGTTGCAGTAACTTTTTTTTTTTAACACTCATACTACACCAGTGATTCTCAAATGGTTTTCCCTGGACCAGCAGCATCAGGATCAGCTTCACTTGGGAATTTGTTAGAAATGCAAATTCTTGGATTGGACCCAAGACCTGTTGAATTAGAAACTCCAGCAGGTGAAGCCCAGCAAACTGTTTTAACAAGCCCTCCCAGTGACTGTAATTGATGCTTGAGTTTGAGAAGTGTTGTATTCTTGACTGATATTCAAGCCCCTAAATATTTCTTCCACATGCTGCTTGTATGCCAAACTTCCTGTCCCAAAGTACTTAGAGATGTGACTTATGTTTGCTGAGTTCAGTACTGCATCAGATTCATTCCACTATCTCATTTTGTGAAATGCTTCTTGGATTCTAATTCTCAGAGTTAAGTCACCAAGATGGTGACATGTGGTTCCTGACTTCACTTCCCCTCACAGGAACAGCTAACAACTCTTCATGAACAAGATACCACTGAGGGCATTCTAGAACATGGGAGCAAGGCTGAAGTATAGCCTGCTGCACCACAGAGGTCCAGAGAGACTGCATTAGAAGGGTAAGAGAAGCGACTACACCCTGACCTGACTGCATTGCCCCTTCCCACAGGCTGGCGCAGCACTTTGCAGAGGGTCCTGATTCTGTGCTACAATGTACTTGCTAACCCTCACAAATTTGGCTTTGTGTCAATGGCAGTTTTGATAAACTTGAATCAAATATTTGTTTTAAAAAGGTTTCATTTTTAGGGGTGCCTAGGTGGCTCAGTCAGTTAAGCAGCTGCTTTCAAGTTCCATGTTGGGCTCCCTGCTCAGCAGGGAGTCCGCTTCTTCTTCTGCCTCTCCCCACCCCCACCCCCATTTGTACTCACACTCTCTCACTTAAAATCTTTTTTTTTAAAGGTTTTATTTTTCTGTGATAAAGCTATGTTCATAATTTTCCTCAGAGGAAAACTTATGTTTCGAAACTCCTGAAACTGACAGCTTCTGAGGGGGACTGTGTTCAAAGTAAGCTCTTGTGTATTGAGTTCTTTGTCCAAAGAAGCCAGAGCTTGAGGCAAGTACTGGGAAAAGATGTTAATGGTTCAGAAAGAGGCAACTGTGAGTCCAGAATAGGCCTCCAGTCCACAAAGTGAAAAGGAGGCAGTTAATCAACTCTTCTTGCTTCTTTAGCTCTTAGGGTTCTCAATCAACCCTGACATCACTTTGGAATCACCTGGGGAGGATGAGAAACTAACACTCCTAAGGACTCAGTTCACTTGATCTGGAGTGACTCTTGGGCATGGATCTTTAAAATATAGTTTCTGACATGAATCTAATGTGTCGTTGGGATTGATTGAGAAACATTGGAATAGGGATTTTTAGGGACTTTGGCATTCACCTAAGTGAGATGGCAGCCACCACAGAGTTTTGAGCAATAGAGTGGCATGATCTGACTTAGGGGTTAATAGGATAACTGGCTTCCCTGGTGAGAAGAGGCTAAGATATGTGACACAAAAGAGATCCAGACAAAGTGCTATGGGCATTCAAAGAAATGGGAGCTCACTGCTCAGGGATGATTAGGGAATCTTCATAGAGGTAGGCTGCATGGAAACAGATTTTGCAGCTGGGCAAAGTAGGCATGTGAATGGAATTCCAAGGACATGAAATGATATGAACAGTGGCAGGGAATATTTGCAGAATGTAGTAATATTTTAAGTCAGAAACAAGAGAACACTAGTAGATTGGGGCTCTAACTTTGCAGGTCCTGAGTGCCATGGTCACCATTTTCAACTTATTAATACAATCTAGGAAAAGCCATTGAGAGCTTTCAAGATGGAAAATGACCTCACTGAAGCCATGTTTGCCTGTTTCTTCTCAACCATCTCCCCCACATCCAGTTGCTCATTAAAAATCACCCTTCTGTCTCTGATGTTTCTCCCAAATTTATCCTTTCTTCTTCACGACTTCTATCACTCACTCATAGCTGAAGTTCCCATTCTCTAAATGCAAGCTGCCAACGATCTCCTCACCTGCATTCCTACGTGTGCTATCTGGAAGATGGGGCAGACTGGCACTTTAGTTTCAAATGTACACTGTATTGTTTTCCTTTTGCATCCTATTGCATTCAAGACCCTTTTTAATTGTTCCTAAGATACTTCACCAGCTTTTCTCCTGCTCCCAACACACAAACACACATATGCACACCCTAACCTTCCTTTTCTTTTTACCTTACCAGCCACATTGATATTCTCAGTTGTGTTGTATCACAAGAATTCCCTCATGTTGCTGTACTTTTCAAAACCGTAATTGTCAGTGGTTACATTGGCCATCCTCTGCTGTTGAACTTTTAAAGGTTGTGAATTATTTTGAGAGGTTGTGAATTTTGAGAGGTCATGAATTATCTTTGTGCGCATATTTTTTTATTTCCCCAAGAGAGATTTCCAGAAATGGGATCACCAGCTCAAAAGCAATGAAGAACTTTGTGATTCTTTATACATATTTCCAATTTTTTTTTCAAAAGTGATATAAAAGAGTACTGGCTTCTCTGCCCTATACCCTTCTCAAAGCTTTTACCAGTACTGGGGTAACCCCCACATTTAAATTAATGAATCATAACTTGTATCTCATCGTTTTAAATGTATTTTGCTGATTCATTGGGTCATGATATATATATTTGATATTTCTTGTTTGTTTTTGTGAGATTGTTCATTTTCTTTGTCCACTTATCTGCTTATGTCTTTACTGATTTTGATAATCTGTAAATATACTTAAGATATTAATCCTTTGCTCTTTGATTTGATAGACTTGTATATTTGGCCAAAAGAAGTAGCACAGCTCTAGAGTATACTTAGAAATAGAAAACATTATAAGTTTCCTAGGGTTGGAACTTCTAGGAGAATGGTACTGGTGGGCAATGTGAGGTATATTCGTATAGCTGGTATATTTTCAGAAACCATAAACTAATTTCACACACAAAAAAGATATTCCTCACTTGTGGGTAACATCAAAATCTGAGGTTGTGATGCCAAAATCTGAGCTTACCTTATGTTTATCATTCTTCCTCTACTTTTCCCTGTGCAATGCAAATTTCCTCATAAAATTGTTCTAGTGACTTTGCTTTTTAAAGAGACTTTGTTCTAGTCTCTTTGCTTTTAGTTCAGCAGCTTTTGCCAAATGAATAATGGTAGCTCATCCAAACTTTACAGGTATTTGTGAACATAGACCATATGACAGAATTACTCATATGTGCTTTCCTTCCGTTCATTAGAATGATGACTATGAGGGATGTTTTTCCCTAAAATAGGGTTTTATAAAAATTCTCAGAAAGTCATCTTCCATAATTATTTCATAGGTCAATTTAGCTAAAAAGTATAATTATAATACCTCTGAGTACAAAGCCACAAAAATATTCCCATTGAAACAAACATCACAGCATTACAAGACCCGTCAATGACCTTTCTAGAGCCCATATGAAGAGTTTGTTTCTAGGGAGCAGGGGGATGAAGGTAGGAGATACATTTTTTTCTATAGTTGGGCATGCTCTTTTGCTTTGTAATTTTCTGACACATACTTAATTCTGAAGTGCCCCCTCCGTCCCCCCATCCCACCCTAGACAGAGTTGGAAATAGTGTTGGCTGTGGTTGTAACGGTGACGGTTGGGCATCCTCTCTGAGAGAATCGTAAGGATGGATGCTGGCATTTTCATAGACCCTGTATTACTTTATTTAACTTTTTTAGATTGACGTATTCACTTTTGAGAGAGAAAGAGAGCAATCAGGTGGAGGGGCAGAGGGAGAAAGAGAATCTCCAGCAGACTCTCCACTAAGTGTGGCCTTAACAAAGGGCTCGATCCCACAAACCTGAGACCATGACCCCAGCTGAAACCAAGAATCAGATGCCCAACTGACTGAGCCACCCAGGTACCCCATACACTGTATTATTTTAGAACAGAATTTGGGGCTTTTCCTCTTGATATCTCTCAAATCCACTAAGGCTGTACTTTGTACAATATAGGTGCTCAATAAAGTTCTGTAAGCTGGAAACATGAAGTTGATGAATGTAAACCGTCATGGAATGTAAATGTTATGAATTTAAAGGTCAACCTGAAACTCTTCAATAAAGCATACTTATGGAAACAAGCTAGAAATCAGTTGTAAAGACTGTGGCAAATTTAATGGCAAGTTTTAATCAGGCAAGTTTGTCAATTGTGCCTCACCCGTGGGCTGCGAGAACTGGTTGAGAATCAGCTTCTAGCATGGAGGCATTTGATAGTGATGTTGCTGGGGAGGGAATATATGGTTTTTCTCTGGATAGCATATTGATTCTACATTGAGAGAGGAGGGGGGAAGTAATTGGCAGCATTGGGGGAGAGAGAGAGAGAAAATATAATATTTTAATTTTACCTGTCCCCAACGTAAGTGTGTGGGTGGGCATTATCTACAAAGCTTTCAGTTTTAGTGTGCCTTTGCCTTGTAGCTTGATTCCCCATTTGGTTTGACTTTTAGGAAGAAGGATGACAGTAGGGCACCTGGCTGGCTTAGTCATTGGAGCACACGACTCTTGATCTCGGGGTCATGACTTCAAGCCCCATGCTGGGCATAGAGCTTACTTAAAATTAATAAAAAAGAAAAGAAAGAAGGATGACGGTTTCTTCCATAAAAGCCTCACCACCATTCCCATACTTTGCTAAGTGTTCTAGCTTTTCATTGACGTTTCTTCTCCGGAATCAGGATTAAGTGGGTGCCCTCCCAGTATAATTTCAGGAAATCAGATTGTTATGTCACATTGCTCTACCTGGTCTTCTGTTTCAGATCAATTATTAAGAAGCAAAGTAGTGTGGAGGTGGTACTGTCTCCCTCAGATGGGGCTTTATATGCCATCCAAATTAGAGATACAATCATTTTGTTTCTGTTAAGTGATGGCTGTACCATCTGTCCACTTTGCTTCTGCTATTCAGAATCTCAGATGATTTTTAGTATTAAAAATCATTATGCCAAGAGAATATTTTGTGTCATTCTCAAAATTGATTTTTATACAGTGGGAAGTGCTCTGAATCACTGCAAGTCAAAGCTTTTTGTCAAGATGAGACTGAAGGGTGAGTTCAGATTGGAACTGAGGTTAAGGTGAAAAGAGAGAGAAAGTTTGGAAAGTTCAGAGAAAGGCCCCACTCCATAAAATGAAGACCTTTCCAAGGACTGGGTTCCCTACTCCCCAGCCATCTTAGCAAGGGTCTTTCCTATAGGTCGGGGACAATCAAAGGATGGAGTGGAGTGCTTGGGCTACTTTCCACAAAACTCTTGACAGGGCTCTTGTAAATAAGATAATATATAAAAATAGGTTACTATATTAGCTAGTATATAAAAAGCATCATAAATAGCTATTATATAAAATAGCATATTATAGTAGAAAAACAGATTTGTGATCAATTATCTTAACTGTATGGCCTTAGGCAAGTAAGGTAATCTATCTGAACCTCCACTCTCTTTTTGGTAAAATGGAAGCAATGATAAAAATTCAATTCATAGAGTTGTGTGGATCAAATCAGATCAAAGTTTATCTAGCCCCTAGAACAATATTGAACCCCCAATAGCTTTTAGTGTGGCATCTCGAACTAAAATGACCACTGTTTGCAATGTCAAATGATTTCTCTGCTGCACTGTCTTTTTCTAGCCACTCCCAGACTGTTTTATCTACTGCATTTGTTTTCATCATTCTTCAAAGAATGGATTGCTGTGCCCATTTTATGATGGCAGTTGCACTTAATCTGTTCTGAATTTACCACTGAAAAACAAGTAGTTTGGGTGCCTGGGTGGCTCAGTTAGTTAAACATCTGACTTAATTTTGGCTCAGGTCATGATCTCAGGGTCCTGGGATAGAGCCCCTCATTGCATGGCATTGCATTGTATCAGGCTCCACGCTCGGTGGGGGTCTGTTTGGGATTCTCTCTCTCCTTCTCCTCCTGTACCTCCCTCCCTTTCTCTCTGTCTCTCAAATAAATACATTAATCTTTAAAATAAATAAATAGTTCAACCCTATTCATTTTGCAGGAGAAGAAACAGGGTCCAAAGAGGAAAGGGATTGTCCAGTTCATGCATTTTGCTACTGGAAGGACTGAGCTGAGACCCAAATCTATTGACTCCTTGTCTGTGGTTCTTTCCTCAATGCCATCATGGTCCCTCTTAAGGGCCTGCCTTTTTTTTAGCACCCAGATCATTCCCAGAGCACATCCAGCTTCCCTACTCACTCATTGCAAGTCAAGACATTATTTTCCTAGTTTTGCTTCTCTTTTGTTTTCATGACACGAGATTGAATTAAAATTTAAAAATTCATTTCCTCAATCACACTAGACACATTTCAAGTGGTCAATAGCAACATTTGACTAAGGGCTACCATATTATGTATCATGGATATAGAACATTTCGCTCATTACAGAGAGTTAAGTTAACAAGGGCCTATAACCTTCTCCCACTAGGGAGAGACTTCAGAAAACCAGACCCCCCACCTGGACCTGGTCTTACCTTGGCTGCCTGCTCACTAGAATCACTGAACAGAGTTTGCCCTCTTCTCTCTACAGTAGCCAGAAGGGAAAGATATTTTATTTTTATGATTGTTTGTATCTATATCTATATATTTTATATTTACATATGTAATATAATTTATATTATATTAATCTCCTGATTTTTTTAGATGAGAAAACTTAATTTCCTGTGCACTGTTAGAGGAGAGTCTCATAGGAAAAGAGCAAAAGAGCTATATACTGTCTATGGTTAGGGTACTTTCTACCACTTATCCATGAATCCTTGACTATCAGGAAGAAAGAGACCTATCAGCTTGTGGCACTGACTTATAGAGCAACTATGCTGCTTTAATGGAGATAGGTGTAAAGGACTGTAAAAGCGTATATTTCATCAGTATCTCAAAGTGGTATCTGTTCATTGCAGCATGACTCACAATAGCCAAGATATAGAAACGACCAAAGCATGAATGAATAAAGAAGATAGAATATGAATCTGCCATAAGAAAGAAGGAAATCCTGCCATTTGTGGCAACATGGATGGGCATTAAGGGAATTAAGCTAAGGGAGATGAGCCAGACAGAGAAAGACAAATATTGCATGATACCATTTATATGGGGAATCTAAAACATCTTAAAACTAGTAGGTAAATAAGTTCTGGAGATCTAATGCATAGCATGGTGATTAGAGTCAACAATATGGTATTATAATTATAATAATTAATTGTTTTCACCACAAAAACAAAATCACGGGATGTGATAGAGATGTTAGCTAATGCTATGGTGTAATCATATGGTAATATGTAAATGCATCAAACCAACACACTGTATACCTTAAACCTATACTATGTTATATGACAATTATATCTCATTAAAAAATATTTTTAATTTACTTTTCATACCACCTTTCACATATTTATGCATATATAGTTCATAAGCTTCTGATTTATGTTTTGGAAATTTGATCAGCTACTCTATTTTCTGAAAATAATAAAGAAAAGGAAATTAATTAGGAAGCTTATTCTGTGCTAGGAGCTACATGCTTGCACTGGGCTAAGAGGATGGGGAGTAAGAGAGAGGGACTTGAGGGCTTAGGCAAGGGGCTGCTGGCAATCACTGAAATCTGGAAAACTAGGGAAGGTACAGAGTAGTTTCCAACACTAATATTAATTCCCTCACCTTGTTTTTATATGCTGGAGATCATTTTACTGAAAATCTAGTAGGGAGTGGACAGTATTAAATTATCATCACAAATCCTCATAGAATTTTCATTTTAGAAGGATGTTTAATTTCCATGACATTTAGGTAAGCAGAAACTGCCACAACCCAATAGATTCTATTTCTGGGGATAATTTCCACTGGATTTTTTTCTAGTCTAAAACATTAGAATAGTGTTACCTTTTAAATTATGGAAGTGTTAAATTCATATAGCAATTTTAGAAAATACTAACAGGTATAAAAAGGAATTTTAAAAGATCATTCATAACCTTGTGCTCCAAAAGAACATTAACATCTTGGTAAATTTGATTCATGCCACAAATATTCAATGGAGCATCTGCCATGGGACTGATTGGGCAATAGAGATATATCAAGGAATAAAACAGAGTCCATGCCTTCGTGAAGCTTACATTTTAGAAGGGGGAAAGAAACCCAATAAATTATTAAATAAAATATATCAGTAAATAAAATAATGTCAAATACTAAATACTGTAAAGAAAAATGTAGCTATGTAAGGCTGACAGAGTGACAGAGATACAATTACAAATAAACAGATCAGAAAGTCTAAGGACATGGTGTTTGGTATTGGAGCTGGATGAAAATAGGATCCAGTTATGTGAAGATTAGAGGGAAAAGCATTTCAGGTAAGTGGAGATAGATTGCAAAAGGAAGCCATTTGATATATCCAAGGAACTAATTAAAGGTCAATGTGGCTGCAGTACTGACAGAAAGAAGGAAGGTAAATCAGGCTGAAGTTGGAGAAACAGGCAAAAAAAAAGTTTTTATCTTGTTGTAAGTGTGATAGAAAGACATTACAGTGTGTTAATCAAGGGAGAAAAGTTACCTGATTATGTTTAAGAAAATTGTCTTGGCCGACCTATGAGGTGCCATTGTGCTGGAATTTTCCTGTGTTGGATTGCTTGTTTGCTGAATTCCCTCTTTTTCTGGTTTTCCTTCCTTATTTTGATGTTGCAAATTTTCCATAGCTTTCTTTTTGAAAGTGCAAAGGAGATTAATTTGTAGGCACTACTTATCTGAAAATGTATTTTCCTCATACTGTTGATTGATACTTTTTTCTTGATATAGAATTCTAAGTTGAACATCATTTTCTCCGATTTTGAAGGCATTGCTTCATTATCAAATTAGCTTCCAGTAATGGTGTCGTGAAGTTTGATGGCACTATAATTCTAGATTCTTTGTATGTGACCTATTGTTCTAACCTCTCTGTAAATTTTAGACTTTTCTCTTTATCCCCAGAGTTCTGAAATTTCATGATATGCTTTTGTATGGTGACTTTATCATGCGGTGTGCTTGGGAAAGGCAGAACTTTACAAATTATGACCTCTTGTCCTTCAGTTCGAGGAATTGTTCTTGTATTTTAAATATATGTTTGCTCTGTTCTTTCTTTCTCCCTCCTTCCCTTTCTTTCCCTTCCTCTATATCTGTCTCCCTCTCCCTGTCTCTTGTTCCCTTTCTAATATCTCCTTATAATTTGGATATCTTAAATTGATTCTTTAATTTGCTTATCTTTTTCTGTTTACTGTGTTTCTGGTCCTTGTTTTAAGTTCCACCTTTTGCATGATATACTGGTGTTTACTGCCTAGTTTCTACTGAGATTTTTAAAAATATGTAACCATATTTTTATTTTCTAAGACCATTTTCTTGTTTGGGGGATGTTTCTTTTTTAATATCAATTTTTCCTATTTTATGGATTTAATATATATCTTCTTTATCTGAGATAGTTAATTATTATTGATAATATTATTGATAATATATTTTGCTCCTTACATTGTTTCTGTTTCTTAGTTTTTTCCCTATGTTTGTTTATAAAAGTCTCTAGCCTTCCTTTGGGGAATTTTCTCAAAAGTTTGTTGTCCCTTGGATATTTGCATATTTAAGAATAAGACATAAAAATGCATTTGGAAATTCTGAGCTAGTACATTGTGCTGTTGACCAGTGGACTTCAGGGTGGTAGATGCCCACGTATCAGTACTTAGAAGTCATTAGTCCAGAAATGGATATTCTAATCTTTCCCCTTGGGATCTACCCTAGATTCTGAGAACTGTGCTGGTGAAGAGAGATCAGAAATCTATAGTTACCTAAGATTTCTTATGTTCTTTAATGACTCGATGCTATACATGTAACTCCTTTATTCATTTAGGATGCATAATAATATATTACAGCCTAACATACATATCATAAGGTAGCATAATGTAACATCAGCAGTTTTTATCAGAGAGCCTGAGTTTGAATCTTGATTCCACCAGTCACTAATTGCATGACCTTTGGCAGGTTACTTATTGTCTCTGTGTATTAGTTTCCTCTCTATAAATTGAGGATAATTAGAACCTACTACATAGGGTTGTATTACAACATGTTAAGATACATAAAAAACTCTTAGAATAGTTACTGGCATACAGTGAGTGCTATCTAATGATTAGTTATCATTATTAATTACTCTGTATCAGTACCAGAGTGTTGTAATATTAAAATTACAGTGTTTTAAGAACCATGGAAGAAGAAGTAGAATTTTTTCTGTGGCCTCATCTGATAAAACTATGACTAGTTAAAGGAAGCCTTAAGGAGATGAATTTGGTCAAAATAAGGAAAAGAGGGGCTTTTCTAACTATTCATAATTTCCCAAAGATAGAATATACAACCTCAGGATTTATGAGTTTTCTGTCAGTGGAAATGTTTAAGAGAATGTTCGTGAACCATTTTGTGAGTTTTGTGTCAAAGGAAATGTTCAAGAGAATGTTTGTAAACCAGTTAGAAGGCATTCCTAGTAGCAAAAGACTATTTGCATTGAATGAACATTGAAGCATTTTCAAAATCTGATATTTTATAATCTCAATACTGTAATCAGAGAACATGAATGGTTCAGAAAGGCAGAAAAAGCTGTGTCATTTTGGCCCTAGTTTTTAATGGCTCTGCAATTTTGACTAGGCAAAAAAAAGAGAAGGTCTTTATTAAACTATAATGGGCTATCATATACAACAGAACTGAAATCACATGTATATAAAGTATGAATTACGGGAAAACAAGTTCAAGTATAGAAAAAATATAAAAATTTAGCTAAGCTTTGGAATGTCCAGGCAAAACTGCTTCATGACCAAAGGAAATTAATCCATATACCTCCTCCTTAGTGGCATTTATAATTCAATAAAATGAACAATCAATGTCATTATGCTTGGTATTAAATATAATGTTATGAGTGGGTGGCCAGTGGTTGTGAAGAAGATAGAAAGCATTTAAACTGTAAAGCAAAACATCTTTCCTGGCTTAATAGGAGCAAATGTGTTTGTTAATGTTCTGGAATTTAGAATTTCTTCTCAATCCTTCAAGTTACACTGCATAAAGACACCATTATCTCCCATTTTATCCATCTTAAATCTCACTTTCCCTTCCAATAATTACTGAGTTCTATTCACAATAACACTCACTGTGACAGTTCTGTGTATTAAAAGATCCTAAGTAAGTACCAAGGAGAATGAAAGCAAATGACCCCTGAGTGCTCATGATAAAACTTACTGGGAGTGAGTCATAAGCTTTGAGTTTCTTTTCCAACAGGCAGGTCATATGTGGATTTAACCCCAGCTCTTTCCGTGTTCACAAAGACACAAATTTAGGAAGTACTTGAGTTAAGTACCAGCTGGAATCACAGAACCAGAATGTCTTGAGGTGAGACCTGTGACCTAGTTTGGGAATAAAGGTAGTGAGTAGAAGTTAAGAGTACAGCTTTTGGAATCAGCACATCTTGACTGTACAATCCTGTGTGTGTCCTTGACCTTGCCGAGCATCATTTATCTTTATCTTTATCTTTAACATGGGGATAAAACTATGTCACATAGACCGAATGTTATATGTATTTATTTGTTGATGTGAGGATGATAAGAGATGATGTATATAAAATTATCTGCATGGAGCCTAGCACTAGTAGGCTCATAAATACTGAATTATGAAAAGTGATGGCCAGTCACTTTAACACTTGGGAAAGAGCACAGGGGATAGGAGAAGTCAATGTGGATAAAAGAAAGCACGAACTATGTCTCCCTGCCTGACAGAATTACTCTGGCCTTTAAGGTCTAACAATCTTAATCCCAATCATTCCTTCTACTCTTCCTCCAACTCTCAAAACCCCTACATCTTCCCAGGCCTGTTGGAGGTAACCAAGCCACTCAGTGACAACCTCATGCCATTTTACTTGCCACCTGGGTGTCCCACAATTTGTCTGGCTCTCATCAGGAACTGGATTGGTCTTTATTTCCCAGGGAAGCATTTCAGGTTGTCCTTCTGACACACTTACCACACATCTTTCCCTATATCCCACTCTGGCTTTTGACAAACATGTGCTGCATAGCATTGGGCCATATGTAACTGAGCTATTAGATAAGGTGGCAAAGCCACCTTAACACATGGTCTAAACATCAATACTTTAGTATTCTCTTAAGCACATTTCCCAGTCTTTGAAAATAGGTTCACCAACTTCCACCAATATTGAATTGACCTTGAAAGATACCTTTCACTGTATTCTAAGTCAGTGCCATAAAGTCACTTACAAATAGCTCAATTGCATAACATCAAGGGAATGATAAAGTAAATTATGGTACAGCCACATGATGGACCATTATGTAGCTATTAAAATGATGTTTACAAAGAGTTTTTAATGACATAGGAAAATGCTAATGATATAATGCCTAGTGAATAAAGATAAGCTACAGAAATGTTGCATGTAAGATGATTTAAACCATCTAAGAAAATATGATGTATATATATTACTGCATATAAAATCATATAATTTATAATATTTGGATCACATAGACCAAATGTTAAATGTATTTATTTAAGTATGTATGCATATGTGTGCGTGTGTGTATAATACTGGAAATAAACATGATGCCAACAGTGATTATCTATAGGTAAAAGAATTACAGGTGATTTTTATTTGTTCGTTTGTATTTTTCTCTTCTTTTTCTTCTTTATTCTACAATATGCAAGCAATACTTTTTTAATCAGTAGAAAATAACAATTCCTTATTCCAAAAAATTATCATAACCAAAGTTAGCTGTGTTTGAGCTGTGAAATCAGTTCAACACCTAGGTAGTTGAGATCTGACTCTCAGACTGCTTCTTATCTTGAGTGTAAATGGTTTCCCTACAGACAGAGAAGCTTGACCTTGTAAACTGTGGTCTAAAAATATTCTAAGTAGTCAAAGAACTGTATGAATACAGAGTCTTTGTGCTGTAAGCCAGATCCTGTTCTATGATTCAAGGGTTGCAGGAAGCTGAATAATGACCCCCTGCCAAAGATATTTCTCATGTCCTAATCCCTGGAACCTGTGAGTGTCATTTTATATGGGAAAATAAAAGGCCTTGTAGATGTGATTAAGTTGAGTGTGTTGTGATGGAGTCTCACATGTAGGCTATAGGTAAGAGGCGGAGGGAAATTAGACCCAAACACCAGAGGAGAACACAACATGACCACAGAAGCAGAGACTGAAGCAATGGGATCACAAGCCAAGTGATGCCAGCAGCTATAAGAAACTGGAAGTGGCAAGGAGCAAATTCTCTGCTAGAGCCTTGGAGGGAGTAGGGCCTGGACAACACCTGAATTCGGTTAAAATGAGTTCAGACTTTAGGTTTCCAATGTGCAAGATGTTTTAAGCCCCCAGGTTGGTGGCAATATATTACAGCATCCAGAAGAATCTAATACATGGTTATTGTGACATGCATGAAACATGGTATCTGGCTCTGAATCTTCAAAGACTATGGGGTAGAGGAAAGAGAGAAAATGACAATATGATGATAAACATGACTAAAGCTCCCTGTGAGGTCTGAGGAAGTCATTTGCGAGGAGAGAGGATACTGGAGCTAGATCTTAGAGAATTAGTACAAGCAACACGATTTGTTTGCCAACAAATCTTATGGGATGGGGTACTGAAGCCTTGAGGGAAATGACCTGTAGTCTCAGTCCCATTTGGGTAGCATGGTGCTCAGCTGGTAGCAGTAGTGAGTAGGGCACAATGTGAGGCTACCAAACTGAGTCAGGAGATAGATGTTGTGTCGTTGCTATGACACTAACTGTGTGACATTGGGCAAGTCACTTCTTAGATATGAGCCTCAATTTCCAGGTTTCTCCTGCTATCTGAAGGTGGAGCATCTCTATGAAAACTTTCCTATGCCAAAATGGCATAAAGCAAAGAAGCAATTTGTAAGTGTTCCCAGTCCCCCAAAAAAGAACCTGTCTTAGGCTTTTATATATATATATGATTACATATTGTAATCATATGATTACATATCCTATAACCTTAGGATATATCTTACTAAAAGATGCACAGAATAAATCGAGATAAAGCATAGATACTCACAGAGTTCAAAGCTCTGGTGGCTTGATGCTGAGATGCTGAGTGTAGTGAATGCTCTTTTCACTTTTTGCCTTTTCTCATAAAAGTGAAAATCCTCTTTGGATTTCTTTTGGTTAATGTAAATGGATACTAACATAGGTCTTTCAAAGCAAAGTGGCATGACACTAACTTTTGAAAAGCAGGGGATAGCTGTATGTAAAATGCAAAGTTTGAACTAGATTTCTAAACATCTCTTGCCATTCTAAATTTCTAAATTTTCTTAAGCCTGTATTTTGACCGCATTAGGGGAGTGAACATTGAGAATCGGTATGTATGGACTGGTACATTGTAAGTATTTATAAGACAAAAGTAAGTGTTCATAAAAACTCAAATTACAGATTTAAAATAAAGTGCATAATATTTTGCAATGAGAACAGAGTTATATGAATGTAAAAGTCCATGTAAATACTTGCACACTTATGCAACACTCCGAAGACATACAAGTATTTATTGCATGGTATTGTCTTTACCAGATTTTCTACTATTAAAATGTTTATGTTAAATTAAAATAGACTCCTAGCCCATATTCAAATAATATAGCAAGAGACACTGAATTGGAATCCAAGGAAGAAAAGATAAATGAGAGCAAAAAAGGTTAGCGCTGGGTGAAAAATGCTTTTTAGTCTTCATGTTATGTCACAGTGATGGAGTATAGGGTGCAGAGGCTGGAATGGTTTAATCAACCCAGCTTCCTAAAAAAACTTGTTCTGATCCTTTGCTGAAGCCTTAAGAAGGTTAAGACTGTCCCCTAGGGTAGTAGGTGGGATGAGGCAACCTTTGTTCATGCCAGCACTACAGATCATCGGCAGGATTGACTCAGTGACTCAAAGGAACAGGTGAGCAGAAAGAAATTCAGAAGTTATTAAGCAATTTCTCTTTCCTGCTGAGCTAAGGAGGAGCCAAGCTCATAGTCTGTTTTCTTCTGGCATTAGGACCAGTTTTCTTCTATCAGACCCTAGATAACATTGCATCAGTGGTACATATCTGTATGAATCTGAAATCCTCTGTGGAGGAGACTTCCCCAAGGATGTGGCCCAAGAGGAGGCACAGTGCGTCAGGTGAAGGAAGAATTGGGTGTTGCACAGTGTGAGCCATCAGGCAAAAACAACAATAAGGCCAGGTGAGAAACAGCTTGTTGTGAGCAGAGAACCTCACCTGTTCTGACATTGTTGGAACATAAACTGTGGGGCATAACCTGGTGTGAGTTGAGTCTAGAGAGTTCACCAAGGGCCAGCTCCCAGATCCTTTTGTCTTTGTAGCCAAGAGGCTTGGATTTGAGCTTGTAAGCCAATGGAGAACCTTTGCAAGTAATACTAACAGTAGAGTCAGGTGGACTGATAGCTGGAGGAATATGCGTAGAAGGAAACCATTTTGTGTAAATTATGCCAAGCGTTTTATAAAACAGGTGGAGAATCAGTATAATTGAGAAGGGAAATTATAAAAGTACACATCGGGGGTGCCTGGGTAGCTCAGTGGGTTAAAGCCTCTGCCTTGGGCTCAGGTCATGATCTCAGAGTCCTGGGATCGAGCCCCACACCGGGCTCCTTGCTCAGCGGGGAGCCTGCTTCTCCCTCTCCCTCTATCTGCTAATCCTCCTGCTTATGTCCTCTCTGTGTATATCACATAAATAAATAAAAATTTTTTAAAAGTATATATCAAGCAGTCATATGAACTCAAGAGTTAGAACAATGGCGACTTACAGCCATGAGTTGAGGTTAGATGCAAGGGCCAGGATTTCTTTTGGGTAAGTTATCCACCTGCAGTTCCAGCAACTTCAGAGTTGCCTGAAGACATATTCTATTTGTCTTAAAGGATCATGTCCTGAATTAAGGTGAAGTTCCCTAGCAGGACTTTTTAAAGTCTCTTTACTTATCTCTTTGCCTTTGGTCTTTCTTCCCTTTATTCCATTTTACACGCTGTGATCTGATTTATCTATCAAAGCACGGCTGTGATCATGCCCTTGTTACAAAACCACCATTGACTCACATCCCCATTTAACCACTGCCTAAAAATACAAATCTAGATCTTTCTGTCCTCAGCTCTCTGGTTCTAAGCTAAGGTTCTCCCATTATCTCTTATTAGTCCTTTTCATGTACCAGATATTACAGCCAAACAAAACAACTGTTTGCTTCTCTTAGCATCCTGCATGCTTCTGACCATGGTTGTCCTTCATGTCCTTGTCATCTGTGCCCATTTGCCTTCTATCATTGCCTAGGGCTGAGCTTGGGTGTTTGGTCTGCCATTATGCTTTGCCTGGAATCCTCTTTCATCTGGGAGAAGACCTGTATACATTTTAAGGCCCATTTCATTTATTATGCCTCCAGTGTCTTTGCTGACTTCCTTTTCCCAAGTGGAGAAGAAATTTTCTCCCACCCATGGTGCCCCCATAGCTTTTGGTTCATTCCATTATGACCCCTAAAATGTATGTATTAATTGAGTACTGGAGTTCAGTTCATACAAACGTCACTTTTTTTTTCCTTCAAGTCAAATTCTGACAATAAGGAACAACAGCATGAAATCTGAAAGCATGGGATCTTTCTAGACATGCAAAAATGGCACAATTGATGTCTTTTGTGAAAACATAATCAAATCCATGAGTGATGACAAGATATAGGTGCATTAAACCTTGTTCAGATGTATCCCACATCTCTTTCTTCTGATTGACCATGTAGAAGGTATCATACCTAGGATCAAGCACTGCTGGAATTGATTGTTCTTCTGCCCTCATCAGTGCTCCTCTGCCCTCATCAGTGCTCCTCAATCTCACAATTATCCTCTGAAACACAAGGATTTCAAATACATATGGAGTATTTCCAATTTGTTTCCACTTGACTTATCAAAATATTATTTTTAGGAGTAATTTATTTCTCAGAATCTCTGCAAGTGTTGTTTATTTAAAAATATTATTGCAAACTGACTCTATAGCAATTTGAATGAAATTAAGATTAAACTAATTCTTGTAGAGTATGTAGACTCATTTATCAAGAGGGATTTTTAATGAGTATATTATGCAGGCACCATATCTACTCAGGTTAATGTCAGATGAGAAGGAAAGTCTTGAGCAATTGCCTCAAACATCAGCCAACGTTAGAGACTTGCTTTTCAGGCATGATTTCAGGGCTGGAACCTGGCTGAGGTGAATGAGACACTCAACTGAGATGCAAAATTTAATATGGCGCTAGGTTGAGTGGAATCCATATTTAAAAGCTTAGATTTTTAAAAAATCATATTTTAAAAATATTTATGATTTTTAAAAATATTTCATTAAAATATTATCTTGCTTACTAAGTTTTGTAGCATGCCCCTTAATTTTGCATTTAAGGTGGGTGCCCCACTCACCTCACACTAGCCTGGTCTTTCTTGGTTTATAGTATAGACATACTAAGGCTTACCCTCATTTTGTCTGCCTCATCCCTGGACCTTCGAAACCAGGTGACTTAACTCACACATCAGCCTTGATGGTATGTTTGCCTGCTTTCAAGATCAATGAATTCAGTGTATACTTTCACTCATTTGAGAGAGAGAGGATGAGGGAGGGGAGGGGTAGAGGGAGAGGGACAAGCAGACTCCCCCCTGAGTGCAAAGTGGACACGGGCCTCAATCCCAGGACCCTGAGGATTGTGACCTGAGCCAAAGGCAGAAACTTAACCAACTGAGCCAACCAGGTGCCCCTGTTGAGTAACTCTTGATAGACACTGTCTTGTAATGGGTCTTGGGTACCATATTAACTTTACTGAGAAACTAAAACAGTCCAAATTGGTAGACTGCTTTGTTTGTGAAATCCAAAGTGTATTACAGCGGGTAGTGAGAACTAAGGGATTGGTATATTAATATGTGAGAATTTTTCAATTCTTCAGGATAAAGGAAGCTGACTATAAGAAAGCAAAATCATCTCTACTGTTGGTGTAGTTGTCTGTAAAATGTTAGTTATCTTGATTCACATGCATCTAATGATATTAGGTAAGGAACATTTTTAATTTTTGAAGACTGCAACACAGAATGGTGAGCCTTTTCAGTGATGTCTGCTATACAGCACTGTACTTAGCTACTTAGGAAGAAAAATTAATATTAAGCACATGAATTCAAGGGCATCTGTCCAAATTCTCAGGTGGATTTCCCCATTGCCTTTAACATCTAATAATAGTTCAGTTCACACAGTACAAGTTCTCACAGAGCTTTCCACTCCAGGTTATTAATCATCAGTGTCCTATGATTTTTCTTACAGAGCTTATAACCTAACTCTAATAATGCTGGGAAATGTCATAGCAGCTAGTGTTTAAATCTTCAAGTTCTTTTTTTAATTTGAATCAGAAAAAGATTGTAGTTTGCTTTTCTGGAACTTTGAACATAACCAGAAACTAATATTGTTATGTATAGCATATGTGTCAGTAAAACAAGTGAGAATCAGAAATTGTAAGGATCATTGGAAATCATACTTTGCAGTGCCTTAATTTCACAAATGGAGAAACGGAGACCACAAAAGGAATACTGTTATTACAACCCATGCTCCCTCTCCTTAGATGTACAGTTGAGCCTTGAACATGGGTTTGAACTGTGCAGGTTGACATATACACAGATCTTTTTCAATAAATATAGTTAGTACTGTAAATCTGTTTTCCTTATAATTTCCTTCATAGCATTATCTTTTCTCTAGCTTACCTTCTTGTAAAAAGACAGTATAGAATACATATAGCATACAAAATATGTGTCAATTGACTATGTTATCGGTAATATTTCTGGTCAACAGTAGCTTAACAATAGTGGTTAAATGTGGGGGGATTCAAAAGTTATACATGGATTTTTGACTGTATAGGGGGCTGACACCTTTACTCCCATGTTATTCAAGGGATAGGTGTATTTATGTGCAACTTGTGGTTTTATTTAATGAAAAAGTATATGAATGTAAATTTATATTTGTTCATACTCATTTACCTGATCTGGGTGGGCACATTTTATCTCTCTTCTTCTCTACGAAAAAATAGTAAGTTCCCTCATGTTGTATTGGGCTAAGTACTATATATAATGAGTGGAATGGACAAGGTTTCTCTGAGCCTTTTTTCCTTCTGCACTTTTAAATCACTTTTCAAGTCTTCTTTAGTAATTTATTTTTCATTTCTTCTTTCACATCTAAATATTTCTCCTAGCAATTGGCACTATTTCAGTTTTATTTTATTTAAGAGGAAAATATAGGTATTGCCAAGGGAGAAAGGAATTAAATAAGGAGAACAGATATTTTTTCAGTTAGGTTTTGGGGGACATGTTAAGACATTTCAGTTAAAAAACATCACATCTTTTGAACCTTAATTTTATTCTATTTCCATCTCATATACTGGTGAGCACTAAAATCTGGGTGAAGGGTTTGGAATCAGATCAGACTATCATTACAGATCCTGCTATCTTCTAGCCTGAATTCATCTTGGTTGAGACTTCCTTGTGCAAAAACCTCATGCCTTTGGAAGAGGGCTCATAGAATATTCCTACTTTTCATGGAAGATTTTCCATGAAAAATAATTTTTGGAACACTGAAAAAATAAAATTTTAAAAATCTTGAATATATAATTAAAGAGAAAAAATTCACTTAATAATATTCACTCAGGATTTGAGGCCCTGGTTATATGATAGTGTACACAACTCTTAAGAAATTGCATCCTTCTGGAGTAAGAAAATACTCCCTCATAGTCAAATGCCACCCCTGATTCTTGGCTTATGGATAGTATATTGGCTATTATACTAACAAGGAGCTATAACTAAATGCTTCTCATGCCAGACATCATGCAGAGGATTTCATGGTCAAAGTATAAGGAGGAGAAGTGAGCTAACAGAAACGCGTCTGCCAGCATCCATAGAAACTATGGGGAATGTCCAAAATGGAACGCAAGATGAAAACTTTGTCATGTCTCCTCCAGACAGATACGAAAATCTCTTAGAGCTAAAACTTGATTTTTACCTAGGATATATCCTTCAACCACCTATTATATCGACAGTTGAAGCCACAGTAAATGAAGGAAGTGATTAAGGGTGGCTTGTATAAGTGTAGCCTAAAGGTACATGCAATCATTAATATAATCATGTGAAATTCTCCTTCATGGACACTCTAAAAAGGTTTTCCTTCATAAAAACCATGATAGAGAGATGCAAACAGAGGCAGAAAATTGTTTTTGAGTAGTTCCCTTATGAACATACTTGACATGTGAATTAGGGCCCAAAGATGCATGCAGAAATCTTCTTTTTTTCCTAGTCACTGAGCATGCAGATGCATGTGACATGAGACTCTTTCTGGTTTTTTTTTTCTTTTAACATCCTTTCATTTAGTTTGGTGAGACCTCCTTGAGCATATTATTAACAACTTAATGCTCAGTTCCCTAGGAACTTAGTTGTCAAGAGAGTAAAAATGTACTTATAAAATCCAAGAAACTTCACAAGATGAAGAACTAGAAAAGACTTCTGGCTTACTCCTATAAAATGTACCTCAGAGAATTCATGGAGGGGAAATATATATTTCAACCATGGTTGATGAACTTTTTTTTCCGCTCATACCCACGAACAGAATTTTGAAATTGGATATACCCTTTCATGTATTTTAAGCTGATGGTTTAAATTTATCTTTATGATTTTACACAGTAATAATGGTTTAATTCTTAATATACTATGAATATTTACAATAAAATTATTATCATGCTTTTAAATGGAATTCAGTAGAATCTAAATACCACTTATATGGGAGCTTGATAATGCAATAAAAGGGGGACAATGGGGACACCTAGGTGGCTCAGTCAGTTAAGTGTCTGCCTTGGGCTCAGGTCATGATCCTGGGGTCCTGGGATGGAGTCCATAATGGGGCTCCTTGCTCAGTGGGGAGCCTGGTTCTTCCTCTATCTCTCCTCCTGCACATATGCTCTCTCTCTCTCTGTCTAATAAATAAATAAATACATTTTGTAAAAAAAAAAAAAGGAGACAATGAATTATGGGTAGAGGAAAATTGTTTAGTAAATGATATTAGGAAAAGAAGCTCATTATATGGAAGGGTAAAAATAGAGCTGATTTTCTCACCACCCGTATGTGATGTGGGACTCTGGATGAGTTAATGACCTAAATGTGAAAGAAATACTATAAAGTGACTAGAAGAACCAATAGATTATTTTTATTATCTAGGCTTGGAGAAGGAATTTGCTATGGATTGAATATGGGTGTTCCCTTAAAATTCATTTGTTGAAGCGTAATCCCCAAAATGATGGTATTTGGTGGTGGGATCTTTTGGAGGTAGTTAGGTCATAATGAGCAAACCCTCAGGAAAGGACCTACTGCCCATATCAAAGAGATCTTAGAGAGCTAGGTCACTTTCTTTCCATCACGTGAGGCTACAAAGAGAAGTCAGCAGTCTGCGACCCTGATTTCAGACTTCAAGTCTCCAGAACTGTGAGAAACAAATTTCTGTTGTTCATATTTTGTTAGAATAGCCCAAACTGACTAAGACAGAGTTTTTAAGCAAAAATACAAAAGTGCGAAATACAAGGCAAAAATCTAATGAATTTAATTATCTTTACTAAAATTAAAGAGTTCTCTTTAACAGAACAGACGATGGACAATTTTAATAGAAATGTGATAGAGTGAGAGAAGGTAGTTATAATGTCTAAAACAAAGAGAAATATATAGATTATTCAAGGGACTCTTCCAAATCTATAAGAATGTAAAACAGTAACCTTGAATCAAAGATTGACAAGGGGCATGAACTGCCATTCTATAGAAGTAGAAACCCAAAAGGCTAACAAGACTATGAATCAGAGAAATGAAAAATAAGAAACAATGACATATTTTTAATCCATTAGACTGTTGAAATATATAGAGCTTGTGGGGATAAGGGAACCCACATCCCCTGGTGGTGGTATTCACAATTGTGAGTCATTCCAGAAAGCATACTGCTGGCATTTAGTCAAAGTATAGTAGAGATACACATACTTGTGGACCCAGTCATTTTCATGAGTATCCCAAAAAGAATTACACGAAGGTCCAGGCATGGACATATAAGAAGATATTTGTTGCAGTTTTTATTTTATTATTGGCTGTGGGAGGGATTTGGATACAATCTAGTCTATTACTAGGAGAGTGGTTATGTAAATGTAGTGGGTGTGCCAGATAGACAGAATGGACCAAATCCACATATAGCAAAATGCCGAAGGAAAATAGCAAGAAAGAGGATGAAATCATAACCCAAAGCCACTTACATAAATTTAAAACTACATATAGATATAATTCAAAAAGATAGTATATAAGACATATAAATAAAGGGGTGTGTGTTAAATCAATTACAGTAGTTACAATGGTTACCTTTGGTGGGAGAAGAATAGGAGAGCAGGTTGGGGCTAAAAAAGAATTAAGTATATGTAAAATTAAAAAGGGCTTTACAAAGGCTAATAATTACAGTGTGCCACAAATTAGAAAATAGAATTAATGCCGCACTTTTCACTTGCGATTCCACTAACAGGAATGGAGGAAAAGGTTCTGAGGAATTTTGGACGGAAGGCTTGCCAATATATTCTTTTTCCATTGTGTCGGCCCAGTTGCCTGTGCTACTGAGCCACTGGGTTAATGTCTCACTGCAGATGGTCGTGTATTGGGTCTAGTAAGGTGAGCGTAAAAAGTTAGACTTACCAACTAATTTGAATAAAACTGTAATTCTGATATTGCCATCAGTACTTTTACCTTCAACTCTTTTGGGTAGAAAATATGGCAGAGTGGGAAGAGAATGGCCTTCGAAATCAGGCACCCCTAGTTTAGAGCACCAATCTGACATTTATACCAGTGTGGCCATGGTAAAGGCACTTAATCTGTCTGCATCTCATTTTTTCATCTATAATATAAGGCTAATGATGCCTATCTTACTGAGTTGTGAGGATCAGTGATAATGTTTATAAATTGTTTGGCCATCAATGAATGGGGGAAAATATTGTAGCTGTTGCTGCTCTTGTTGTTAGCATAGATTATTCTATGAGACACAGAACTGTGTCAGCAGTACACTGCTGTACACTGGCCTGCTTTGTTACATTTATTATGTTTTATAAACAGTAATTAAAATATTAGAAAACCAAGTATTTGAACCCAATAAAAGGAAATTTCCCCTTAATTCAATATGACCTGCTTTTTTTAAAAAATATTTTAAATTTTTATTTATTTGAGAGAGAGCATGAGTGAGGAAAAGGTCAGAGGGAGAAGCAGACTCCCCATGGAGCTGGGAGCCCAGTGCGGGACTTGATCTGAGAACTCCGGGATCATGACCTGAGCCGAAGGCAGTCGTCCAACCAACTGAGCCACCCAGGTGTCCCAATGTGACCTGCTTTTATAGTGCATCTACTCTGGCCTAAGCACAGTATTAGGGACTAGAGTGGGGCTAGGGAGGTGAAGAGGGAAGTAACCAGAAATAACCGTAATCTGGGTTTATCTTTGCCTCAGCCTTGGGGCAGTGACAGACACACATTGTAATGAATGTGATGTAAAATGGACTCAATTATAAATATTTATAGCTCTTCTTCTTTTTGCTGTTTCTGTGATTTTCCCCAAATTGCTATGCTATAAATGTGGTAAGGCTGCTGGAGGCAACTAATTCCTTCTAACAATTATTGTATTAGTGCCTATTCTGTGCTAGTTACTGAGGTGGATTTAGTGGTGAACAACCATATGGTTGACCAGAAACAAATATGAAATGTCTTGTTGAAAACTTACATTTTGGTGATTTGGGCACCATACCCTGAACTAATTGAAGAAAATTAGCATGTATCTTGAGTATTGAGAGTTGGATGAAATGTGTCCCTTTATGGTCTTGCTGCATTTGGGGAGGAATCCTGTCTAGTATTCTGTATGAGAATTTAGAGAGGACGTGCCCATTTCTCTGGTAATTTATGGCAGCTGGAATCCTGTCTGCTTGGCATTTGAGTTGGTAGTCTTGGCTGGTTTTCTGAGGCTCAGCCTCTTTTTGTCTTTCATTCCAAATCAATTTCTATCTTGTAATCTTTCTTTTCTTTCCTTTATATGATCTTTTCTTTCCTTTACATGATTCTTTGGGGTATGATCCTTTCCTTTATATAATCTTTTCTTTCCTTTATATGACTTCCTCTTGTTTACAGGCACTTATTAAAGTTTTAAAAAGCTTCAGAAAAAAGTGTGGTTAATAAAAATAACTAATATCTACCATTGTCATTTACAAAGCATGTTTTGGACCTCAAAACAGTGTTTTAGGTAGATAACGTAATGTTGTAGGAGTCAAGTCATGCATCAAAATTTGGACTTGAACTCCAAATCCACTCTTGTGGCTATTTTTACTTTTCTATAATGATTCTTAAGATGGGGAGTGTCCACTTTCCATTTTTACTTATGAATATTCATTAAGTTATTAAAGTAAACATAGGTTGAGTAAACTATTGAAAAGCCCAGCAACTATTAAAGTTGACATTTCCTTTTGTCTTTTCATTTCTCCTTTCTTTCTACCCTGTGGTATCTTTACTACTAGGCTAAACCCATGACAGTGTATCTTCCATCCACTTTCTTCTGCCTTCTTTGGACCTTACTCCATTAAGAATATCTTCTTTCTCTTTTGTACACTCAGTCTTCTCCACTAGCTACTTCTTCTTTGTTATCGAGCACAGTCAAACATTTCCTTTCCTAAATAGGAAAGATTTTTCTGCCCTATATGCATCCTCATCTATGTCCTTTATTCTTCAAATAGTTTAAGCTTTTTGAAATAAATAGCTCAAGCTTCTCAAAATTATGTAGTCCTGTTTTCTGAGCTCTTGTCCTTTTCTCTTCAAATCTTTGCAAACTCGTTTCTTTTCTCACCATCTACTGAAACCAATCTGTAAGGTTGTTAGCCTGTTAACCTCATTGGTCCAAGTTTAGCTGCCTTAGGCATGGTCTGTTTCATCAGGTGATGGTGATCATTACTGCTTTTATAACTTGCCTACATAGATGACACAGTGTGTGGGTTGACAGGGTCTAAACATTGCATTTGTTTAAGCATCTCTTACTTTGATGCCCTAATTCAGCAGGAAGTTTTCCAAATGAAATGAAATAGGCTTCCAAATAAGGATGAGTCAACAAAATAATGAGTCTTGTGGAGGAAAGAGTCTACTTGCCTAATATTATTAAGGTTTAGGTGACCTTGATCAAATAATATTTCCTCTCTGAATTTGTGTTTCCTTTATAGCAAAACCTAGTCTACCTCACAGGGTTGTTGTGAGGATGAAATGTGTGTGAAAATATTTTGTGACGTCTCATGTGTGGCATACACTTGTACTTGGACTCCCAGCCTGTGTAGCCTAAAGTAGTGTCCATCAGTGGTTTGAGTAGTTCTCTAAACTTGTTTGATGGACTGTGGCAATGACCATTAGGAGACCACATGGTTCACTGAAGTCCTCCTGAGCAAAAACACATGGAAATGGAAGAAAGAAATGGGTATAACAATCTTGACCCACTGCCTTAGCCTTAGTTGTTGGGGGACAGGAATGGTTTTAAGGAGGGTTTGCAAGGTGTTACTCGGGATTTCCCTGGTCCAGTTCCCTTTGCATGGATGTCAGAGTCCTCAGCAGAGAGATAACTATAGATGAACGTGCAAAGGGCTGTTTCACTGCTCAGATATGAGTCCTTTCTGACGGATATAATACAGAGAAGTTGAGCATTCTCTCCCGCTCACCATAACAAGTTTGATCATTTAAGGGTTCTAGCGCAGCAGTGGCAGAGCCAAGCAGGAGACGGCGGGAGTGTTTGTGAGAGGCTAGTGCCTGGCACAAGACTGAGAGCTCTGGTGCGAGTCTGCCCTGTCCAGCGGGAGAGAGTGTTAGGGCCTGTCAGAGGCAGCAGTGCTCAGTGAACGTGGCAAAAGTTAAGAGCAAATGCAGGTGGTGTACAGCGCTGCCTAGACTTGTTC
This sequence comes from Mellivora capensis, assembly GCA_004024625.1. Lineage (NCBI taxonomy): Eukaryota > Metazoa > Chordata > Mammalia > Carnivora > Mustelidae > Mellivora > Mellivora capensis. The sequence continues at coordinate 78,968 of PISX010005213.1, read as the reverse complement.
ATGAGAAAAGTGCACGATCCCCTTTGGGAATTTCCAGAAATACTTCAAAGTGTGGGGATCCAAACCAGGGGCTGAGGTCCTTCTGGAGTGGGTAGGGTAAGAGACTAAGACATTCGGGTTGGTATTGTTAATCCCACTCACCTGGTCCTGACGATCTCTTGAAGCCTGGGGAAAATTGACTTATAGACGCAAGCCACTGTTTTATTATCAATCAACCCATTCATATTTCTGCACATATATTTTTACTTACTGCACAAACACAGGGAACATTGTTCATATCATAATCTCTGATAATGACATCCCTTTTAGTTATGCAGCCCTGGAGGTAGCCTATTCTCATTAGGTAATTGGATTTTTCTCTACTCCCGTGTTGCTCCCTAGACCTCACCTTCTTTCGGACATGTGCTATAATCGTGAATATTTTGTATAAAATTCAGCTCCAAAGAGGAATATCTTGGGAGAAGTGTATTTAAAATTATGTAATAAACATTCAGACTGACATAGTCACATTTATAGCTCAAATGAAAGCCAAACCTCCCGAGGTTTAGAATGTCAATAAATGACAATTAGGTTCCCTAGCCCCTCATTCTTTGGCGCTTTATCACCAGGCAAAATTAGGAAGGCAGTTGATGGTGAGATTTTAGGGCCTGTGCGGAGTCCTCACCCTGTGCCCAAGTAAATCAAGTGAACAGGATGCAATCACTTCTTTTTTAGTATCTTGCTTTAGCCATAGTAAAGACACTGCTGTCAACTAGTCGGAAAGTCTCATTGAATGCAATTCCCTAGCTGTGAACACTAGCAGTCTTCCTTCTGGTTCCTACTATAACTAAGTAATTGGTATGACAAAACACTTGGGATTGCAAGTTAATAAAATTCAAATGAATCTAGGATATATTTCAAGAAGCAAGTCAGTCTTACACAGAAATTAAGCAGCCTACATATAGTGGTAGAGAAATTGATCTTATAAATGACTATCATAGCAATATTGTGAAGTCATAAGGCAGGCCACTTTCTGCCAACTAAAATGAAAAAAAAAAACCATCTGTGGCACAGTGATTCCTAGTGAATTCCTCAGTTTATGTGTTGATTTTAATACAACTTGGAATTGTGTTCCAGTTTAAAAGAAACATCTTTCGTTGTGGTAGCCTCTGAGAAAATGTATATCTACCTAGGCATGTGTGTAGCTAGACTTGACAAAAAAATTGTTAAAAATGAATTTACATGTAAATTTAGAACTTTGAATAAATATTTCAAAAAGCCATCTGGGTTTATTTGTGAGAGAAAATTTGAAAACGAGGACATCTGAATTACATGTTGGAATGGTTCTGATAAATATATAGCCCCTCTCAAATAGCTAATTATCCTAGAATTACTGAAGAAAATGTAAGTGCTATCTTTTCATCTGTGGTAAATAGCCACTTACTGAGTATGTGAAGCATCCCGTTGTCAAGTCTTTCTAGAATAATATTTTTAGAAAGATGTGAGTGCCACAGTTAGCTAATTTTTATTAATAAAACATGAACCAAGTGGAAATTTTACCACACAAAGTAGAAGATTTTTTCTGTTTTGCATATCTTCTGGAAGAATATCATCATTCTTAATTTAATATTTCAGAACCCGCTCAGAATATGTGATGGTAATATTAAAACAGCACATTTATTACCAATTACCTTTACTAGTTGGTAATTTTACTGAGTTTCTAGGAACTGTAGTCAGTCCCTCAACTTCTCTAATATATTGCAGTAAATTGAGAATTTAACATGAAGGGGATTCTGTGCTCAATGTAACACATATGTTCAGTTTCTGCTACTTCCTTTCTCTTGAAAATGCTTCATGCAAATTAATGAATACAGAATTTCTTCTTTGTCTAGTCAGAAGATAGATGTTTTTTGTACCTCTTCTGTAATTTACTAGCTAGGTGACAACTTTCCTGGGACACAGTTTTCATTCTGTAAACTGGGACTAATAGTAGCTGCCTAACTTAGAGCTTTTTTTAGGGGTCTCACAATCAATGCAGGTGAAAATACAGTACTTATAAAACAAAGTGTAATGGAGCTTTGAATTTATAACACAATTGTTATTATTAATATATTGGCCAGTAAGTGAAGTTAATAGATCACTTTCAAATAGAGCATCTTTTTTTTTTTTTTGAAGCCTTACTAAATCACAACAGGAGCCACATAGATCTGTGTTCCTACCCTGGCTAACTCACAGGGTCACTGGGAGGGTTGCGTGAGAAAATACTGTGCCATAAACATAATGCATTTTTGGTATTGTCCTGCTCCATAATATATTTTATGAACCATTTGTTTACAGCTTCAAAGAAGATGTTTTACTCCTTTTACTATTAACAAAATTGCTACAAAATCTCTTTATGTGCCAGAAATTTTCTGTTCCTTCACTTTTCTGAGAACAGTGACCTTTGAACACAAACCTACATCAACCTTTTTCCTCCCTTCTTCGTATGCCAGGTGCCAACTGTTGAGTAATTTACACTGTCCCTGACTGATTAAGCCACTGTCATGAATCAGTCCCTTTCAGGTGGATTTCACAGGTAAGTTATCCTTGGGCTCAAAACCAAAACACTTGATTCTAAAACAAAGTCACAAGGACAAGTGCTGTGGGAAAGAGATAAAACATGCAAGATTTCATTGTTTTATATTTTCAAGATCCTGTGTCTGTCAAGAATACAGTACTCTTGGCAATTTAAAAAATTTATATAGATGGTATTATGATAGGTATTGTGGCTTCTCATGTTTTTACTCAGTGCTGTTTCTAAGATCTACTCAAGGGGCTCTAAGGCAATCTAATGTATTGCTTCTACTGCTGCAGGGTATTCCATAATACATATCCATATTTTTTTTTATCCACGCCCTTGGTAATGAACACCGTGGTTGCCTCCAACTTTCAGCACCATAAACAACTCTGTGGTAGATATCCTTGCACTTACCATTTTATGGTCCTGCAGTGAGTGTTTCTTTAGAGTGATATTCCAAGAGTGGGGGCTGCTGGATCATAGAGTATGTATACACTTAATTTCACTAACTATTGCCAGATTGCTCCCCAGAATGGCTACATTAGAGTACATTTCGATGTACATGAGAGGACATGGTACCTCCCAGCATTTGGTATCAGATTTTCACATTTTTTACAAGGGTATGGAGGTCAAATGTTAGTTCATTGTTTCATTTGCATTTCTTTGATTACTGGTGGTGTATATTCAGTTTTCTGTTTCTGTGAATTGACTATTCATATTTTTGTCCATTTTTCTTATCAGTATCTCAGAGCTTGTTTTGCTGTTAATTTGAATATCTTTTAAAGTCTAGATATTAATCCCTTATCAGATTTTGACAATGAACATTTTGTCTCCTAATCTGTTACCAGTTTGTTAAGTTTATGTGTCTTTTGCTGAACAGAAATCTCTGTTTTGAGCTATTTTGTTGAACAAGTACATCACTAGATAATATTCAAAATGCACAAAATAATTTGTTATGCTTATGTAAATCATGAAACATGATGATAAAATAACACACATGAATCCACCACCCAATTTTTAAGATCAGGAAATTACCGATAGTGTTTATTGTGTCCCAGAGGTAGCTGTTATTAAAAAAAAAAAGTCTGTATTCTCATATGTGCTCAATTTTAACCAGTTTTTATATACATCCCTAAGCAATGTATTGTTCATTTTTTCCTGTTTTAAAACTTAATAAAATGATATTAATCTGTGTATATTCTTCTGACTTCATTTTTCATTCATTTTTTAAAATTTCTTTTCAGCGTAACAGAATTCATAGTTTTTGCACCACATCTAGTGCTCCATGCAATGCGTGCCCTCCATAATACCCGCCACCTGGCTCCCCCAACCTCCCACCCCCCGCCCCTTCAAAACCCTCGGGTTGTTTTCCAGAATCCATAGTCTCTCATGGTTCAGCACCCCTCCAATTTCCCTCCACTCCCTTCTCCTCTCCATCTCCCCATGTCCTCCGTGTTATTTGTTATGCTCCGCAAATAAGTGAAACCATATGATAATTGATTCTCTCTACTTGACTGATTTCACTCAGCATAATCTCTTCCAGTCCTGTCCATGTTGCTACAAAAGTTGAGTATTCATCCTTTCTGATGGAGGTATAATACTCCATAGTGTATGTGGACCACATCTGTCTCCAAAGGCAAAGGAAACAAAAGCAAAAATGAACTTTTGGGACTTCATCAAGATCAAAAGCTTCTGCACAGCAAAGGAAACAGTCAACAAAACAAAGAGGCAACCCACGGAATGGGAGAAGATATTTGCAAATGACAGTACAGACAAAAGGTTGATATCCAGGATCTATAAAGAACTTCTCAAACTCAACAC
>PISX010005213.1:0-74511 GCA_004024625.1 Mellivora capensis | reverse complement strand
CGAAGACATACAAATGGCTATCAGACACATGAAAAACTGTTCATCATTATTAGCCATCAGTGAGATTCAAATGAAAACCACATTGAGATACCACCTCACACCAGTTAGAATGGCCAAAATTAGCAAGACAGGAAACAACGTGTGTTGGAGAGGATGTGGAGAAAGGGAAACCCTCTTACACTGTTGGTGGGAATGCACCGCTTTGGAGAACAGTGTGGAGATTCCTTAAGAAATTAAAAATAGAGCTTCCCTATGACCCTGCAATTGCACTACTGGATATTTACCCCATAGATACAGATGTGGTGAAAAGAAGGGCCATCTGTACCCCAATGTTTATAGCAGCAATGGCCACGGTCGCCAAACTGTGGAAAGAACCAAGATGCCCTTCAACAGACGAATGGATAAGGAAGATGTGGTTCATTTTTCATTCAACATCATGTTTCTAAGATTCATCCATATCAATATGTGAAGTTATAGCTCATTTATTTTCACTGCTGTATAGTATGTCATTCTAAAAATTTTCCAGAATTTATATCTATATTCTCCTCTTAATGGGTATTGAGGTTGTTTCTACTTTCCTGGTTTTGTTGTTGGGGAGGAAGGTAGGGAGTAATGTACAGTGCTCCTATGAACATATCTATTTTCCATATGTAAGACTTTCTTTAAGCTGCATCCTTTGAGCTGAATTACTAGATTGTTGGATATGAGCCATATAATTTTATTTTTATTTTATTTTTTAAGATTATTTATTTGATTGAGAGAGAGAGAGAATGGAGCGGGGGTGGAGGGGGAGAAAGAGAGAGAATCCCCTGAATGCAGTGCCCTACTCAGGGCTCCATCCCAGGACTCTGAGAGCAAGACCTGAGCTGAAATCAAGAGTTGGCCCTTTAACTGACAGAGCCACTCAGGTATCACTGAGCCATATAATTTTAAGGATAATTCCCTGTTGCTTTGTAATGTACTTAGATAAATGTCATCTTGCATCAACTGTGTGTGAGTTGACTCGCAATCCTCAATAGAACTTGGAACTGTCTAAATTTTTTCTCAATCTGAGTATAAAATGATATATTATGGTTTTATATTTACATGTCCATAATTCCTAATTATGTTTAGTATAACTAAATATGTCACAAGCAATTCAAGTATTCTTTTGGGTAAAGTGTCTGTCTACATTTTTGTCATTTTTATTAATTGTCAAAACTTCATTTATTTTATTTTTTATTATGTCCAGTTAGCCAGCATACAGTACATCATAACTTTCTGATGTAGTTTTCAGTGATTCATTAGTTGCGTATAACACCCAGCACTCATCACCACATGTGCCCTCCTTAATACCCATCATCTGGTTACCCCATCTCCCCATCCCTCTCCCTTCTGTAACCCTCAGTTTGTTTCCCAGAGTCCAGAGTCTCTCATGGTTTGTCACCCTCTCTGATTTCTTCCCATTCAGTTTTCCCTCCCTTCCCCTGTGGTCTTCTGTGCTATTCCTTGTGTTCCACATTTGAGTGAAACCTTCTGATAATTGTCTTTCTCTGATTGACTTATTTCAGTTAGCATAATCCCCTCCATTCCATCCATGTCAGTGCAAAAGTTGAGTATTCATCCTTTCTGATGGCTGAGTAATGTTCCATTGTATATATGGACCATATCTTCTTTATCCATTCATCTGTTGAAGGGAATCTCAGCTCCTTCCACAGTTTGGCTATTGTGGACATTGCTGCTATGAACATTAGGGTGCATGTGCCCCTTCTTTTCACTACATCTGTATCTTTGGGGTAAATATCTAGTAGTGCATTGCTGGGTCATAGGGTAGCTCTATTGTTAACATCTTAAGGAACCTCCATACTGTTTTCCAGAGTGGCTGTACCAGCTTGCATTCCCACCAACAGTGTAAGAGGGTTCCCCTTTTCCCACATCCTTGCCAACACTTGTTGTTTCCTGTTCTGTTAATTTTTGTCATTCTAACTGGTGTTAGGTGGTATCTCATTGTGGTTTTGATTTGTATTTCCCTAATGGACTGATGTTGGACATTTTTTCATGTGCCTGTTAGCCATTTGTATGTCTCCTTTGGATAAGTGTCTATTCATGACAACTTAAAAAAAAATTCTGGAAACTAACTTTTTGCTGGTTATATGTGTAGCAAATATATTATTCTAATTGTAATCATTCTTTTCACTTGTTTTATGGTTTTTTGAAAACATAAATTCTGAGTTTTAATGTAATTTAATTTAACAAGCTTCCCCCTTATGAATACTGTTTTTTACCTGGTTTTAGAAAAATTTCCCTACCCAAGTCATAAAATGAATTACTTATTTAATTCAAAGATATTAGGGTTTTATATTTCCAATTTAGGTATTTCATATATCTTAAGTGGATTTTTATGTGTGGTTTGAGGTAGAGACCCATTTGCATTTCTTCCATATGGATGCACAGTTGTTCCAGCAAACTATATTATGTTTATTTTTGAGGTTTTCTCACTGATCTGCGATATAACCTGCCATCTATCAATTTTTTTTTGCCATCTATCAGATTTTATGTATCTTTGGGCCTATGTTTGGTCTTTTAATCTCCCCCACCCCCATGCTGGGCCTCTTTATATTGCATTAAAAAGTTACAAATAACTAAAATGTATAAAATATCAAAGGTTGACAAGTACTGCGAAGAAAAATAAAGCAGAGACAGAGGATAGGAAGTGTCAGATTGGTTGGGGATTCCTATTTAAATACAAGAGTCAAGGAAGACCTCATTGATCTTATAAATACAAGAGTCAAGGAAGACCTCATTGATCTTAGTGGAGACCTTAAAAAGATAACAAGGTGAGTCACACATATATCTGAGGGTATACCCTAGCAGGTAGACGAAACAGCTATCCGACGAGGATAACAATGCAAAGAAGCCAGTATAGCTGGGAGAGGGATGAACAAAGGGGAGACAAATTCACAGAGATTGCATGGGGCAAGGCAAGAACAATTATTATATCACACTGTTTCAGTTACTACAGTTTTATAAAAATTGTGGTATTTTATAGATCAAATCTACCCATCCTCTCCTTCTACAAGAGTATCTGGGTGATTTGGCCACCCTTGTCTCACTGTTTCCCTAAATAAAATTTAGAATCAACTTATCAAATTCCTATAAGAGTCTATAGAAATATGATTGACACTACACTGAAAGTACATATTAATTTGGGGAAACTGTGATATTGTCCTATCCTTCTGATCATGAACTCCCTAATGTAGAAACATGGTATCCCTTTCATGTACTTAGGCCTTCTTTTGTGTGTGTTTTGGAATGCTTTACTACTTTTTCCATGGAAGCCTTGTACATACATTGTTAGTGTAAAAACCTGCGTATGGGGTCTGTTTGCCACTTCCCTCACCCCTAGTCGACACAGTTTTCACTATACTGCTCTCCTTTCTGTCCCTCAAGCATTTCAAGCACACTTGTACCACAGGATGTTGCCTTGTTGTCTCCTGTTCCGTGGAATGGCCTTCCTCCAGATAGCTGTGTAGACCACACCAGTACCACCTTCAGGTTTCTGATCCAATGTGACTGCATTAGTGGGGTTTTCCCTGGCCACCCAGTTGAAAATAACGCCCTTCCAGCATGTGCTCTCTCCCTTTTCTTTGTTTAGTTTTATTCTCACGGTACATTTTTACTCATCAGTATCTATTCAAAGTGTATGTTTTTCACCCATAATTAAGTTTGTGAAATAGATATAAAAATCCCTAGAAATTTTGTGAGATCCTCTGTGAGGATACAACCAGAGGAGTGAATAAATACAGTCCTTAAACCAAGTGGTTTCTACACCACTTCTCCCCAAGAGAGCAACTGTAACAAGTTCTTCTTTCTCTCAGTCCACTTTGGAGAATCAAACAAATGCTTAGTCTGAAAATGCAAATTTCCACTACTGCACAGTGGGTGTTCTTTATGGTTGACACAAGTTCACAGGGTATCCCTGATCTCTGACCAGTGTTTTCATCACTAGGTTTGGAGTGCCGGGTCATGTAGTAAAAGGACAAGTTAATATTAGTGGAGGATGTTACTACATTGTTATTCAAATATCTATGTCATTTAGGGGTTGTTTGGGAGCTTCACTCTTTAACATGGTGTCCTCTCTCTCTCTCTGAATATATATGTAAATATATATATTCACTGGTATGATATCTATTTGTAATATTGCTCATTGAGATGTGAAAACATTCCTTATTATAAGTGGCAGTCTAAGAAGAAAGGATCTGAGCAGAAAAATCCCCACCGGAGGTAGAAAGTGGGAATTCTGCAGTGTCCTCTGATATGTATTAATATCAAAATGGATCTTGAGCAGATTCACCTTAGGCTGTATTCATCATGAAAACATCCTGGGTGTAAATGCCCAGGATTTGAATTTTGCCATTTAGAGCAGGAAACATAATTGCCAAGAAAGGATACTAAATATCAATACTGATAACATTATTACCTTTTGCTGAGTGCCTGCTATGTGCCAAGAATGACGATAGAAATCAAGAAGCATCATGTCATGCAATCATCAAACAAGTCGGGCAAGTAGATACTAAGATTATCATCGTTCTAGTAAGTTACCTGAAGCTCAGGAAGCCAAAGTGACAACGAGAGGAGTAGCTGGGATTCCAACCCAGGGGTCTGGATCCAAAAACTATGCTTTTGTCGACATCATGTTGTAGGCTACATTGAACGCTGAGGAAACTGAGACTGTTTGTGACCATAAAAAAATACAGAATCACAGTTTTGTATCTAGACCACCATATTTGCCTTATAGGGCTTACTGCCCAATCAGATCCTCGAGGGGCATGTGGAGAAGGTAGCTTGGGGAGTTAAGTAATTTTGTTATTTGTATCTATCGTGACAATTTACAAAGCATTCTTTCCACATTAGCTCATTGTACTTATTATAACAGCAGGTAGAACTTCCATTTTCTAATTGGTGAGGTGTGGAAAGAATCTTATTTGCCTGGAGTTGTCTAGAAGCCAGGACTCAAACCCAAATCTTTAGGCTCTAATAGATGTATATGTTCCTGGGGTGCCTGGCTGGCTCTGTTGGTGAAGCCTGTGACTCTTGGTTTCAGGGTCATGGGTTTGAGCCCCACACTGAGTATAGAGATTACTTTTTTAAAAAAGTAAGAGAAGATGTACATGTTCCTACTATCTGCTGTTCACTTCTTCTTTCTCCTCCGATAGGCGCATGCTATGGAAAAAAATATTTTATTATTTATTTATTTTTGAATTTTTTGTTAAGATTTTATTTATTCATTTGACACCGTGAGAGAGCACAATTCGGGGGAGCAGCAGGCAGAGGCAGAGGGAGAACCTGGCGGAGCCCAGTGTGGGACTCAATCCCAGGACTCTGGGATCATGCCCTGAGCTGAAGGCAGAGGCATAACCGATTGACCCACCCAGGCACATCTGGAAAAAAGATTTTAAGCCTTATTCTAATTATTTAAGTGGTTAGGTAATTTAACAATATGAAATTAGTTTGTATATGTAAAATTGATTGCTGTTTGCCTTTTTCCATTAAAATGTGTGTGTGTGTGCATGTCTGTATGTGTGTGGGGGGCGGTTTATTTATATGTATGTATATATCTATTTACCAAAAGTTCTTTATTTCAAAAATTTTTTAAAAGATTTTATTTATTTGCCAGAGAGAGAGAGAGAGAGAGCGCACACAAGCATGGGGAGTGACAGGCAGAAGGAGAAGCAGGCTCCCCACTGAGTGGGGAGCCTGATGTGGGACTCGATCGCAGGTCCTCAGGATCATGACCTGAGCCAAAGGCAGACGCTTAACCAACTGAGTCACGCAGGCATCCCCCAAAAGTTCTTTAATCAAAGGAAAAGTATGATTTTCTTGTTAAATTATAGTAGCAGCAGTAGGAGGAGCATCAGAGTGAAAATATAACGTGCCATCTCTTTTGCTATTCTGAAACACATCTTCTTATTTTTAAAATGTAGTTATGGAAAGCATAGTTTTAAATCTGCAACATATGGCACACATTAGGAATAATACATGTTTGATGGTTAAAATGCTACATTTTATTATTCCACTGTGATTTCTATTTTATTATGTACTGTCTGTAGTTTGCAAAATGCTATTATCTTATCTCTAGGCAATTTGTTCTTTGCTTTAAGGAGATGAGGTTGCTTTTTGCCTACTTCATACATCTTTGGAATAGCTATTTTATATTCGTTCAGTCTTGACATCTAGATCACAGTATGTATAATGTAGTGTAATATCACTAGAAGCTCTAGAAATAAATGGTTTCGAAGAATATGAAGATATAAAACAAATAGAACAGGCAAAAGCACATACTAGTGGCAGATTTCAATGACATACTACTTTTATCATACCTTTTCCCACATTTCATGTTATAAAAAGATGTATTATAAAAAGAATTTCTTGAATTCTTGTTTTCCACTGCAACAGGCATAGCAAACAATATGTTTAATCACTGTTAATGTTTCCTTTTAGATTTGATTACTTTCTACCTAATTCATCATCTCATCTTGCCCATTACTGCTTCCTGTTTACTTCAGTTTGCAGATGTAGAAAGTGTGAATTCTGCAGTGTGCTCTGATAAATATTAATAGCAAAACAGATTCTTCTGAACAGATTCGCCTTAGGTTATATTGAGCCGTATTCATTATGAAAAACTATCTTGTTAAAATGATAGTAACAACAAATTATTCTCTGATTGTGTTATAGTATGACTAATTAAAACCAAAAACATAACTCTGACCTCAGCATAATTTAATGTTCTGCTATTTCCCTGGACTTAAGACCACTTTCTCTAATGTAATTTTCTGTGTTGGGAAAAAAAGTAATATTTTTTTCTCTTGTAGACATGTACATTCCAAGATAAATTGACCTTACAATTTCAGAGATAATTGAAATAAAATGTATAATCAAAACTAAATTAAATATAACTACATAGCCAAGTTAAAGTACTTTTCTTATCAAAAGGATATCCATTCTTGGGGCACCTAGCTGGCTCAGTCCATAGAGCATGCGACTGATTTCAGGGTTCTGAATAGCCCCACATTGGGTTTAGGGATTACTTAATAATAAAAAAAAATCTTTAAAAAAAGGATATCTATTCTCAGTAACCGTAATAGTTTTTCAGAAGTATAATCAACTGTGAGAGTGAGTATGTTTATGTGTTTAATGGTTAAGAGTATTTAGAATTCAGCTCTTGTTCTTCTATTAGTTGTGTGACTGTAGGCAAGTCACTTCACTCTTCTAGCCTTCTTTTGTCAGGAATTTGGCCTTTCTAATCAATAATGCTGTTTCTGCGTGTGCATTTTCTATGGTAGCCTAGGTCAATTTCCACAGGGGACTAGAACAGAAAAACAAGTAAGACACAGCTTTGACATGGAATAGGTTCCCCAAAATATTTGTTGAATGAAATAGAAATAAATGCTGAAAATGGAGTGATCAGCCTAAATTCTCTGCTCAGAACTGATTTGCTATTGGAAGCTTGCAGGTAGAGAGAGTAATGTTAACTAACTGGTGACCAAGTGCTCATGACTGGCCATTATTTGCCTTCTGATTGGCTTGACTGAACCTTAGTCAGTTCCCCTTATAGGCCCCTGAAATTTGACTCAGCTGAAGCTTACACAAGCACCAAGGTGCAAAATATCCCCCCTTACCAGCTCATTCTGCGAATTGAGAATTGGTTGACCATAGAGAGAAATATTTCATGATTTTACCAAATTGCTCATTCCCACCCTTTGTCCTTCTCCTTCACAAAGTTCCTGTTAGCCCTGCCTACTCCTCCTTATGTAAGAGAAACTTTTCTCTCTCTGGTTTTGACACTCTTGTAGATCCTGAGTTTGAAGTGTTCTCCCTACTGTAATAGTTTTTTTGAAAAAAGTCTCTCCTTAGTTAGATCCAGGTTTGTTTCTCTTTGACACTGGACAGGCTCGCTCATCTTCAAAGTAATATTTAGCCTGATTCATACAATTAAGCATAAAGATGAAGCTATGCAGGGTCTATGCCTCTATTTGGATTCCTGTATTGTCGCCTCCATCTGCTGACCTCACTGAAACCCTGTTTTGAATATTTTGTCTTCCTTGTGGTCATAGAACTGAGGCTACACTGTATTTTCTCGTCAGTATCTATACAACTTTGACACTTCTGAAACATTCTTCTCACATGATCCTTTAACTTACATTTTCGGGATTTTATGTGATGATCCTTACTCAGGATCTTTATGAAAAACTAATGTTTTTCAGGATCTGTTTGCTCATCCCATCCCTGTCATCTGATTCTTGTAATTTGTAAGGACTTTGTTTAAACTTTCCTTTTTTAACTACTACAGTTTTTTCTTAAGTTATTCCCGTGGCTTAAGGATGCTTACAATGATATATTTCCCATCCCTAAGTACCGTATTCATTTCTATTTCCCCTTCTTCTGGATTTTTTAACTGGACAATTAAGGAAAGAGTTAGGCCCCTTCATGGCCTAGTTGGGGCCTGTAGGACAATGACAAGCCTCAATGAGATTGCCATTTTGTGGGGAAACAATGTGCCTAAAGTCGGATTGGTTGAGAACTTCAAACGGAGAACTCCCCCTGGCCCCTTGGTGTTTCTGGAAATTTCTGTAACTAAGTAGTGCTCTTGTGGACAGCTAATGAGAGGTTGTTAGTAGACCACACCCCATTATAAAACAGTCATTGTCCCTCATTTCATCTGGGCTTGCACAGCCTTGGCTTCACTATTCACATGCGTTGACAACCAACCAGTCAGTTCATGAACCAGCAGGCATTTGAGCAGTACAGTAAACCTTTGCTTACGTCATTCTATTAGGCCTAACAATTGTTACTTATTTATTTAAAAGATTTTATTTGCTTATTTGACAAACACAGCAAGAGAGGGAACACAAGCAGGGGGAATGGGAGAGGGAGAAGCAGGCTTCCCGCCGAGCAGGGAGCCTGATGCAGGCCAGGACCCTGGGATCCTGACCTGAGCGGAAGGCATACGCTTAAGGACTGAGCCACTCAGGCGTCCCTAAAAATTGTTTTTAAAAATGGCATGGAGAAATATTGCAGAGAAAGTGTAAAAGCATATATGAGAGAAAGTGATGGCAAATAATACTGGGAGAAAATGTGAACAAAACCTGGGAAAATAAAGTTAGTAAAGGAACAACATAATGCAAGGAATGAGAAAATAAAATACAAGAATGAAGTGTAACCTATGATACTGTAGAAAGCCAGAGTGAGAAAAACGAGAGACTGAGAAAAGAGAAATTTATATATTAAAAAAAAAAAAAGGGACAAGAGAATATGTGAAAATGAAAGAATTTGAGACAGTTTAATGTGGGACAGTTGAGCCACTGAAATGAAATTTGAGAATGAGAACATGTTAGAGAGCAAGAGAAATGTAGAGAATATGGTGAAAATGTGAGATTAAACATGAGAATAATGTAAAATAAAGTTCAAGAACCTTTACGGGGAGAAAAGTGAGGAAATAAGATAAAATGAGCTAAGAGGCTTTGGTCACGAGCAAATAAGAGAGCGAGGTCAGAAAAGAATGGGCGCAGGGGTGAGAAACTGGAATGGCAGAGAAATGGAAGGAAAACAAAAGAATGAGAAACCTGAGCAAATGAGAGATGGAAAAAAAGGCTGAGCGAACAGAGCCAGGAGAACGTTTATTTGTTGGAGTTGACCAAGGTGAGTGGAGGCACCCTGCGGGTGAACGCGGGGCGGGGCCGGCGACCGGGGCGGGGGAGAGAGGGGCGGGGCGGGGGAGAGAGGGGCGGACCGCGCAGGCGCAGGCGCAGGCACATGAGCAGGCGCACATTCTGGCACTGGCGGGACTAGGCGGGAGGGGGGTCCTCGTGCGGGCGCGAATTCCCGGTGTGACTGGAGGGATAGGTGTCAGGAGCTGCTGGCCGCTGGGCCAGATGTCAAGCCTCACGGATTCAGGTCAGAAAGGCAGCCCGTCGGGAGGGATTCTGAGGAGGTTCCAGAACGTTTATTCTGGGCAAAGTGGGCAGGGCTGGGGGAAGTGTGGCCCTTCCCTGGAGTCTGGCCATTTTAGCCTTGGGTTGGGGGGAAGGAGTGACCAAACAAGCCTTTACCCTGAAGTTTGAGTTTGTTATACTTTGGCTGACTTCTAGAGTCTTGGGATTTGAGCATTTAGAATCCAGTATCATTTCTTTACCCTTACCTGGAGGTTGGATTTGGTTTCCTGTATTTCAGCTAATCTGCATGAAAAGAACCTTCTACTTTGTAAACCTCATCACTTGCTCCACGGAAAAGGGAAGCACTCTTGGGACATAGGGTTATTTTGAACACCTTGTCCCTAGGGGAGGTCTCTTGCCTTCAAGTGCATAAGGGCTCCAGAAACTCTCAAAATTCCTTGTCTGTTATCCCGCCTGGGTTTTGCACGATTTTCCCGTTTGGTCAAGTCTTTGTCATCGCTTTAAAAAGAAATGTTTTGGGGGTGCTCGGGTGGCTCAGTTGTTAAGTGTCTGCCTTCGGCTCAGGTCATGATCCTGGGGTCCTGGGATCAAGTCCCTTATCCGGCTCCCTGCTCAGCGGGGAGACTGCTTTTCCCTCTGCCTGCTTGTGTGCGGGCGCTCTCTCCTTCTCTCTCTGTCAAATAAATGAATCTTAAAAAAAAAAACACAACACTTTGTTATGTTTTATATAGACTTTTCAGCAAGTTTATTGTTTATCAGCACGGTTTATCAAACAAATGCCTCTGGTTATTTATTTAAATTCTATTTTAATGACAAACTATTGCTTTTTAGGGAAGGGGGCAGAGCTGGTTTGTGTTTACTGTGCTAAATTAAACAGGTGACTTTGGATCTTGAGCTAAGGATAAATCTTCTGTTCTAGGAAATGTCAGTGATCTTGTGATTTTTGAAATTTGAAACAGCTTATTAAAATTTCATATAAGCCACTTTTCAAAGAATATTCTGTATTCTCTTTTTAGAAGCTTTATGAGATGAATGAGTGAAAGTGAATTAGTAGGTTGTAGGAATTAGGCATGGCTTGAACAACTGAACAAAAGAGAATTTTTTTTTTTCCTAAGTAAATGTGTGTCCTTGGTACCATCTACCCTAGGAATTTACAGATGGAAAAACACCTCAGGACAATTCAGTAAATCCTTTTACCTTGCAGATTTTTCTCCATGAAAATTTCACAGTTTCTTCAGAGGGGGAAAAAAGTTACCTTGATGGGGAAAAAAAAAAAAAAATATATATATATATATGTAGATATATATATATATACATATATTTCTTTTCCTTGTGAAGAATAGAAAATTCAACGTGTGTAGTGAGATCTATCAGGAGCTCTTACTTCTAGCCAATGGGCTGGTAATTGGCATTGCTGAGACACTTGGATCTGAGATTACTAAGCAAGTAAAATTCATTTTGTCCCACCAAGTGTTTTCTTCTCCCATACAACCCGTTCTTTTTTTTCCCTATTAAGCATTAAAAAAAGTCATTGTCAGTTTATGGTATGTTTGAAAACTGGGAGACTTGCTTCACACCCTGTTTTGGTTTCTAAGGTCTACTCCTGGAAACTTTCTGTTAAGATTCAATGTGTTTCACATGGAAATCTTTCAAGATCTTTCACTACCGTAAAGAGTATATACACAATTCAATACAATGCCTATCCTCTGAATGTCTTTTGGATAATTATTTTAATGTCATAATGCCCAAATAGATAATGTGTTTCTAAATTATTATATTTAGTAAGCTATTTTTATTTCTATATTTTATCTCACTGTAATGTAACTTCTAGATCTATATTCATTTGTCTGTTGTTGGTTCCTGTTTGTTTCATTTTCATTCTTCAGACTTTTGGCTTATTGGAGAACATTCAAATTAAGATTTCTGTAGATTAATGGTAGGGGTTTTACAAACTACAGAATGCAAAGGGAGGAAATGATCCTTCGAATTGGACAATCCAAGGATTATTTAAAAGATGTTTCCATTGTTAATGCAACGAAAGACTGTGGCAATTAGAATTGAACCATATGAACGTGGACTCTGATTGTGAACCCTAGAAAGGTGACAGTGTAATGAGATTTGACAGCATGTAGAAAGGTGGAAACTCATTAGCAAGCTAGGATCTGCGTGAGAAAAATTGATTAGCATTTTTGTATTATGTAAGAAGATTGCTTAGCATTTCAGGAGGAGGGCAGCAGTTGTGTGGCATTTAAATCTACTCTGAATTAAAAATGATCAGTTTAAAAAAATTATGGAAAATTCTTATGCAAATGAAATGTAATCAAGCCATGCTTCAGACTCATTATGCATGATGGATATGCACTATAACTTGCTTACTAATTCAAGGAGCGGAGGAATTCCAGTTATCATATTGTTTATGCAGCACTGTGCCACACGGCTGGAAGTGATATTAAATTGATTACGATAAATGGTGTAACCCAACAAGATAGGTCCTTATCCAACTTGACATTTATTTTATATGAAATGATGAGAATTTCTTACTATCCTGAAAACCTCAGCTTCCTCATAAATGTTGAAATCTTTCTGAAGTTCTTAAAGATCTCAAAATCAAGAGGATGAGAAAGAATATAGAGAAGAGAGAACAGCACTTGGTAATTCCTTTAAGTAGAAGACACTTGCCTGTTGACCTAAAAGTTTGTTTGTATATTCGTGATGTGTAATTGAGATTTCCTTGAAGTATTTCTTTAGTGAGTTCATGTCTAGTTGTGAGAATACTTGGTAATGAAATGGTAAATTGGGCTAACCTTGAGAAACAGTTATGTCAACATGCTCAAATTTCTCAGTTTTCAGGGTTTTATAAAAGTAACTTTTACTTACTTTTTTTAGACTTTTTTTTTTTTCAGTTAAAAAAACTGGTTGGTTCAGGGCAAAAGCCTATGTTGGCATATCAAAAGTGTCTCTTATTTTGTAAGTTTTATGTGACAAATTTTAAGTTGCCTTTTTCATACTGATAACTTGTGATTTCTGATGATAGAGGGTTTTGCTGTTGGTAGCATTTTTTATTGGGGTTTTAAGTGATATTTAATTGTTATGATTTTAATAGTAATGTATTTTCATGGTAGAAAATTTGGAGAACAAACATAGGAAGCAAGCAAAATCATAAAAATCATATTGAAAGGAAGCAGAGTATGTCAGCCTAAAATATGCCTCTATGGTATAAGGATTATTTTGAGTTGAGTATTTTTTAAGAAACAGCAGACAAAGGAGAAGTTCTGACAATGAGTGTAGTAGAAGTTACTATTTTGTAAGAGACATTTACATTTTTAAGGAAGTCTCCATTTCTAAAGGTGTCTTCCTCTTTGTACCAGGAGGAGGAAAGTGACCCTAAATCTCTAGAAACTCTTTATCAAGGAGGAAGGCAAGGACTTAAATCTACACCACAGTCTTACTGTGCTTTTTCTGGTCCCGTTCCATAGCTGGCTCTCTTGCCTCACATCTTTTGTCTTTGGCTGCAAATGATATATTGGGTGGTAGTGTGGGCCATTTTGGGGAGTTACTTATTCTTCTTGGGTCTCTATCATGTATACAGGACGTAGACATGTTATTAAACTTTGTTTTTTCTCTTGTTAATCTGTCTCTTATTAGACGGGGGAGGGTCTTAGCCAAGAACCTACAAGAGTAGAGGGGAAATTACTTTTCCTCCCCTGCCAAATGTAATACTATAGCTAAGAGGTAACCTGTGGTTAGCATTTGTTATACTTCCTTCCAGTCTTTCTACTATGAGGATTCTCCAATATTTATTAAAACCCAACATAAACTTTTAAATGTCTAAATATTAGGAAACATAACTGAGACCTCATGGGTTGAAACTGAGGACATCTTATTTATTTTATTTTTATTTTATCTTATTTAAAATTTTTTTCCCTCACCCCCCAGGATATCTTATTTTGATATGAAATGTTTTGTAATACTCATACTAAAACTTTTTTGCTTCTGTATTTTGTTGTTTGTTAGTGAGTTCATCAAGGAGAGAAGGTTGTTCTCATGTTTCTGCCAGAGATTGTTAGAAATTTATGAAGTCAGAGAAGTTTAGTATAGGGTGATAATCTCTAGAGCAGGGTTTCCCAAATTCAGCACTGTTGACATTTTGCTCCAAATTGTTCTTCGTGGTGGGGGACTGTCCCTAATGCCTTGTAGGGTAGTGTCAGATGTTCAGTAGCATCCTTAGCCTTGATGGAAGAGACGTCAGTAGCATTGCTCTGGCTAGTTGTGACAACCAAAAATGTTTGTAGACATTGACGTTTTCCCAGAAGTGTGGAAGACAGAAACACCCAGGTTGAGAACCATTGGGTTAAGCGGAGAATACTGGTAGGAAGAAGGATGGAGGGTGCAGAATAGAGAAAGGGCACGAGAGGAGAGAGATTGCAGGAGGGAAGCAGGGTGGGTAGAAGAGGGGCAGAGAATACAGGAGAGTGCAGGAGAGAGAATAGGAGGGAGAGTTCTAGAAACAAGGTGGGAGATTACAAGGGAGAGCTTACAAGGAGCCAGCAACTAAGCTGAAGGAGTGAAGCAGGTGTGCTGTAAACTTTATTGCGGGCAGTGTCAGGGCTTGTGGCGAGCTAGAGAACACATGTTCGACTCGAGGGGCCACTTGTCTGCTGTTTCACCCAGATGTCCCTGTGTGGCAAGGCCAGCTCAGGGTACTGCGTCTCCTTTTTTTCTAGGGAGGCCAAAGATCTCTTTTGATTTAAGAGTCAAAATACTTTAAGTGAAATCTCTGATTTTTCATTTCAAGCAAGTCAGCTGGGCCTCAGTAAAGTTAAATGAACTGTACAAGGTCAGTTCTCTCGGATGTGGTAGAGCCAAAAAGAGTTTTGGTTGTTCTGAGCCCGTTTTACCACGTCGTGTTATGTGTGTGCATTTGTGCATGTGTGCATGTAAGTGTCCTTGTGGGAGAGCATGTGTATTTTGTTCTCTAGCTGAACAGCAGTTAGATGCTTTCCTTTTTATTTTTTCTCTCACAAAAAACCACACGAATTTAGAATAGAAAGTTCTTTATCTTTAAAATGATATTATCTATTAGTTAAGAGTACCAGACTAATGAGAGGAATAATACGTCCCCCAGCTGAAGAAATTACTGGGTGGAAGTAATCACACAGCACCCTGCTGAAGAAAGAAAACACCAGTATACAGTGAAAGTTTTTTATGTATCCTCCCCGATCCCATGTTTTTCTCTGCCCTTATGGGCTAGCTATACTGCATTTTTAGGGCCCACATATTTTTAAATGAGTACTCTTTTCAAATAGTAACAGTTTAGATTGTGTCTAAGAATAATTGCACATATATATATATATATATGTACAGGTGTATACATATATAAATGGATGCTTGATATTTCAGAAATTGATTTGCTGTAATCTTAAGATGAATAATGATATATTGCTTTTTTATAGCAATTTACATTTACAGAGTACCTTGAAATATTTCATCACATTTACCTTTATTAATTGACATGTGTGCTTTAGTCCTCTGGACTTGCAAAGTCTCTGAAAGCTCAATAGATATGCATGTGTGAGCCTGGTTAATACAAGGTAATCACTTAAAATATTCTATATCCTAACCGATATGGGAAAGATGTTAGGGTTCAAAGCCAATGACCAAGAAAGAATTCTTGAGGCGTTTTTGGTGCAAAAATGTGGTTTCATTAAAGCACGGGGGACAGGACCTGTGGGCAGAAAGAGCTGCACTGGGGTCCTGAAGAGTGGCCCATTATATACTTGCAGGTTGGGAGGGGGTCAGGGATGGCATCAGTCTCTAAGGAATTTTAGAAGCAAGGTTTCCAGGACCTTGAAGGGGGTAGCTATTGCTGGCAAAAAGTCATTTATGACTGTCTAATAAAGCCTTAGTCACGAGACCCTTCAGATGTATATCAGTGAGCCATATACTTGGGGGATGATTGCCAACATGTATCTTGGGGGGCGTTTAAAGATAAAGGAAATTTCTAAGGGAATTTTTATATGTTAAAGTAGGCTTACAGGATCCTGGGGAGGGAGGTGGGCTAAGATTGCCTTTTGCCCTTAGCGAAGTATTAGCACGGAGGCAGTTGAGACCCTATAAGAATGTCACTCTGCCTTTTTCAAGGACTTGTCAGTGGGCTGTGGGTCGTAAGGAGATTTAATAATTTGTCTTCTGCTCCTTTTTCCCACATCACTAACCACCGTACATCTGCTAGAGAATAATGCTTCAGAATTCTGGTTTTTGAATAGGCATTAATGTGAAGCAGTTGGGGATTATTCCACTTTTGAGTTGTAATCAAATGTACCATCTATATGCATAAATACATCTTAATTCATGACACATTATTAAATATAAAAACTGACATAGATTTGACTAAGAGCAACACCTGCAGGTTTCTTGGAGCTTCTTGACATTCTTTATTGACAGTTCTCATAAATCAAATGTTCTCCTATGGTTCCTTTCTTATTTCTGGTTAGATAGAGCTAGATGAATTGCCTCCCTCTGTTTCATTCCTTGGGCTTTTCCAGAGCCACATTTTGCTCTGGGAAGGGGAAAGAAAAGTCAGCTGATTTTCTTTCTCAGACTCAAAGTGGGTGCAATAATTTTCTATAATATATTTAGGCCATTATTCTCATCTTCCAAAGCAATTTATCATCTTTAACCTGATTTTATCCCTAAGGCGAAATCATCATTTTCATATTAAGGATAACACAGCTGCTGGGGGAATACATAAAGGCCTGAAGAATAGTTGAATTGGAAGAAAAGCAAAGTTTACCCGTAGCCAGCCCGTGCATGCTAAGTCATTTAGGGAAGGGAATGGAATAGGGTTGTAGTCCCAGATAGCACAGGGTGGAAGGTGAGCCCTCATGTCATTTGTTAGCAGATTTTTGTGACCCTCAACAGAGAATTCAGTCTTGAGAATGTGGGGAGTGATGACAGTTCCTAGAGGAAGGCATGCTGATAATCTCTTTTTGTTGCCTAGATTTCTTACATTACCAAATGCGGTACTTACGGTAATTATTATTTTTTAAAGAACTGATTAACCTCAAAGGGATGATTCTATTAGTTAAGAAGTACCAAACTGGTAAAAAAGAATAATACAGTGATTACCTGTGTACACATGACCCAGCTGAAGAAATAAAACATTATTTACAGTTCAAGGCTTGAACTCACCATTTCCACCCTTTGGAAATCTGAAAATCTTTCATTTGGACTAAATTAACTCTCTCAGGGAATTGAGGCTTTGCAAGAGATGATTTGTTCCATACTTAGCATGCTGCTTGGAAAGGCGGTGTTTAATATTCTATGTATTACCCAAGTTCCAAAGTCAGTAGAAGGCATTCTAAGAGGAGGGGTGGGGAGTCCGTATCTCAAACCCAGGTTGGTGCGGCTCAGATTCTTCCAAAGTTGCATGCACACCATGAACTTGTCTAGAAAACTACTTGTGAAATTTCAAATCGAACTTTCCACTTGGAATTGAATATTGGGTATAGAGCAAGCTGACATATTAACTAAAAGATATTTCACTAATAGCTGCTAAAGAGAGTAAAGAGTAACTTTGCCACACAACATAGGTTACGAAAAGCATAACAAGGAAAGATTATAGATGAACGAGATGTCACATCCTGATTAAGAAAATGTAGTTTTCCCCCAGCGATAGAGCCTGCTACCATGGAATCATTTTGACAGTATTCCCGTGTAAACATTCTGCATGAAATCAGGCGTGGCCAAGTCTAGACTGACAACACGGTGGCTGGGTTAAATTGTAGTTCAGCTGACTACTTAGCTTTAAAAACAAGAATAAACATGTAATTCCTGAAAACAAGGGATGGTTTATGAAATAAACATTTCCTGCATGGGGAAAAAATGCTTTACGAAATTCAAGAGGGTTTTGTTTTTAAACCATTACTTACTCATTGCATTTAAGCATAAAAATAACTCTTAAGATTTTCTCTCAGTCTGCTCCATACTGTTGCATATACAATATTTAATTAGATGATTCATTAAATTTATGAATGTTTTCAACTCATGTTGAATATAACTTATTAAATTTTAATTTTAAAAGACAGTATAATAACCTCTTTTGGAGTTGCCCTGCTCAGGCTGGCTGTGACTATAGACATTGATGTGTTTTGCCTCTGCAGCTGGAGGTACATGTGCACATGGAGCCCCTGACCAGCTGTTCTTCCCTGTGCGATTTACCTGCCTGCAGTCCAACTGTAACTTCTCCACGTTTCTTTGGTGCTCTGCCCGGTGATCTACACATGGAAGGTATTCAACAACAAATGGTGAGTGATGAAAATCTATCTCTTGAGCAACCAGTGTAATAAAACAGAACAGTTGCAAGGCTTTAAAAAGCCAGGTGCCCCAGCACTGTCTTTGAGTATCTGTGCAATTTTGTACCATCCCTTGAACTCTCTGGGCCTTTGTTTTCTCACCCGTTCATCTGAATGGCTTAGGCCCAGTGATTTCTGAAGACCAGCCCAGGATTAATCTAGAATTCACTGAGTCCCTCTGCTGTCATTCTGCCACCTATCTTAAGGGCCATGTTTACATCCAGCAGAGATGATACTGTATAAGGAATCATATACTCAGTACTTGTTGTGCTTTCAGGTTTAGATTCATCAATAACTTCTACATTGGCCTTCAGAGAAAAACAAAAGCAGGCTTTTCCCTATAAACTGAGACCATTGCTACATATTTGAAATCTGTATTGTCAACCTAAACACTTCCGATTGGGAATGGCTTTTGCCTTCCTGCCCTTGAATTTCTTCTGTGAACATTTTCTGGCTGTTCCCATTTTGTGCTTCGATGGGGGGGTCAGGAGAACTAGATACCCAATTACCATCTGCTACCAAATACCTGAGTTATGAAGGGCTAGTCATTTCCCAGATGATACCTCCATTTCCTCGACTGTCAAATAAGGGAATTTTATTTGATGATATCAAGAATCTGTTATATTCTCATTCTATATGAATCTGTGTTTGGGGATGTCCATTATTTAAGGACGTGGAAAGTCAAAAGAACATTTAATGAGCACCTACCATGTGCCCAAATGGTAGGTACACTTTAAAGCCAAGGAAACTGAGGCCCAGAGAGGTTAAAAGGCATGCCCAATCATTAATAAACTGACAAAGCTACAAGTGGCAGAGTGAGAACTTGAATCTGTGTCTGTCTGGTTCTATAAGATTTACTAGTTGGACAGATTAGTTAGATATGTTTATTTTATTTATTGTATTTGGTAGGTAACAGGGAACAAGTTTTTGAGCCAGGTTAGTGTGATAAAAGGGTAATTTAGACAGGTCAGCATGATGGTATTCATAGAAGATGGCGGCCATATTTAATTGATCCTTTTATTTTCAGCATTTAACATAGTATTTAGCAAATGGTAGATCTATAGTCGATGTTTACTGAATGAATGGGTGGATGGGTAATGGTGAAAAGGAGAAATACTAGTGATAATGCTCCTGTGATGGTCTGAACACAAAGTAATAAAACTTTGATCTAGAGTGGTGGCAGTGGGGAAGGACACATGCAAAGAGGAAGAATGGACTGGACCTGGAAAGAAATTAGATGTGGGTGTGAGAGAAGCCATAAATGACCCCAAAGCTTTGAAGCCTTGTTGGTTGCCATGAGGTTTTGATTCCATTCTCAGGATTCTGGTGCATCACCTTGTAGTTAGACATCTATTACAAGTACAGTGGAAGTCTGCAAACAATAGAAAGCAAATGGAACATATTACTATCTGAATGGATTGTAAAACTGAACCCATTTATATCTGAGTTAGACCCACATAGGATCAAAATACAGTGAAAGCAAAGTGCTGAGAAGATAGAAGGTATAGGTCTCCCGTAGAGGTAATTCCAAGAGTTTTGTTGACACTGATTTCTCTTCTTTTCTGACTAATTTCTCCCTTTTCTTTCTTTAATCAAGATCTGCCAGTAAGTTGGTATTGAACTGGGTTCTCCTTATTCATGTGTAGGGGTCTTCCAGCATGGAAAAGCAGAGATCATTGCCAATTACCAAGGCATCTGTACCAGTCCAAATTATGTAGCTTTCACAAAGCGATTGCCTCATCAATGAGGTTGCTAAGAGAATGAAGAGATGGTGAACTTCAGCACCATCTTTGATGCCAGTAAGCTGATCGGTCACAAGTTTGGTGATGCCACAGTTCAGCCAGAATGAAGCACTGGTCTTTCCTAATGATTTGTGAAAAGGGAAAGCCCATAGTAATTGTAGAATATAAAAGAAATAATATTTTTCCCCAGAAGAGATCTCTTCTAAGCAAGTTGAAAGAGTTGGCTGTAGCCTACTTATGGAAGAAAAGGCAGAAAATACAATAATTACTGTTCCAACCTACTTCAATGATGTATACTGTCAGGCCACCAAGGATGCAGGGACCATCACTGATCTTAATATCCTGGATATTAAGGTATTAAATCAGGATACTAAGGATCGGGATACTATCACAGTAGCTATAGTTTATGGCCCAGATTTAAAAACAACAACAACAACAACAACAACAACACAAATGAAGCTTTGAAAAAGAAAGAGATGTTGATCTTTGACTTAGGTAGTGGCACCTTTGATGTATCTTTCCTAAACCTCCAGGATGACATCTCTGAAGGAAAATCCACAGCTGGTAACACCCACTTGGTTGGGGAAAAGTTTGATAACTATATGGTGGGTCACCTGATTGAAGTGTTGAAATGCAAGCACAAGACAGGTTATAGCCTCTAACAAGCAGTATGCTGCCTCCAGATTGCCTACGAGAAGGCAAAATGTGTCCTGAGTTTCTTTGCTCGTGCCAAGATTGAAACTCATTTATTCTGTATGGGCATGGATTTCTACACTTCTCTTTCCTGAGCTCACTTCAAGCAGCTGAATGCTTATCTCTTCCGTGGTGCCCTAAACCTAGTAGTGGAACCTCTGAAGGATGCCAAACTTGACAAGAGCCATATTAATGAAACTGTGACAGTGAGTGGTCCCACTTGTATGCCGAAGTTTCAGAAATTGCTGAAAAATTTCTTGAGTGGAGCAGAGCTCAACAAAACCATCAGCCCTCATGAGGAAGTGGCCCTTCTCTTTGCACATTGGAACGACAGGGAGGTGATGGCCTGACTCATCAAGAGGGACGCCACCCTTCTTACAAAGTAAATCTGAATGGTTCACTACTATGACAACCAGACCACTGCTTAGTGACAGTGTATGAGGGAGAAAGGGCTTTACCTAAAAGAAATAAACTGCTTGGCAAGTTTTACTTTCTGGGATTTTCTAGCTTAGTGTAATATTCCTAAAATCCAGGGGACCTCTGACATAGACCCCAATATCCCTCTCAACATAATTGCTGCGGACCAGAGTACTAGCGGGAAGAACAAAATCAACATTGCTAATGACAAAGGCTCAGTAAAGATGATACTGACCAGATCGTAAAGGAAGTAGAAAAATATAGAATGGAAGAGGAAGTTAACAGAGCTGGGTAGCAGCCAGAAACGCTACAGAATCCTAACCTTTGGTGACATGGGAACAGTTGCAAATAAAACTCTGAGACTGGAGTTGAGTAGAGAAAATAAAAGGAAGGTTCTCGAAAAGCATCAGGAAGTGTTAAGCTGCCTTGAGTATAAGCACACGGCTGAAAGAGACGAGTGTGAGTGCAAGCAGAGAGTTTGAGAGTCTTTGGGCTGAGTGTGACAAGGCTTCGCTACGCAGTGGTCCTGGCTGCTGTGTGTCCCACAGCTCAGAGGAACCCAGATCTCGTCTTAATCAAGTGGACTGAGAAGTCCACTCTTTGGAAAAACTTTCCTTTTCTCTACAATCCCTTATGCAGTTCCTATTTCAATAGTTCATGCTCAGCTTGCAGGCTCCATGTGTAGGAAAAAGGAAAGATTCAAAACTTAGTTTAATGATAAAAAATTGTAGGCTTATTCAACATTGTAATATTAATGCTTCTGCATCTTGTGGGTTTGCAGACTTCCACACATTTTTTTTAACACCTGCGGTGTATGTATGGTAACGTGGTTGGGAATTATCACTTGTAAAATGTTTAAACACTTCACCTTGGTAATAAGAAACAGGTTATATTACTGCCCACAGTCTCACCACTTCAGTACCAGTTACTACTTGTGAGCAAATATTGTGGCTGCAAACTGACAGTCAGTGAAGCGTCAGCACTAGGCTCAGGTCAAGATCCCGGGGTCCTGGGATGGAGCCCCCCTGTTGGGCTCCCTGCTTAGTGGGGAGTCTGCTTCTCCCTCTCCCTCTATACCTCCCCCCCATTTGTGCTTGTTCTCTCTCTCAGATAAATAAATAAAATCTTAAAAAGAAAAAAAGTCCTTATGACCCACTGATGTTTGCCTCCCTCAGTTTACAGAAAAAAGTAGTCTTTCCCAGGTCCAAACTGCCATTAGAGATTTTAAATCTTCATTGTATGTTGCTTCACAAGGGCCAAACGTTTCACTGTTCATACTTTGACTTCTGTGCTACGTATGTAAAAACACCGATTGATTTAAGGAGGAACAGATCTGTTTCTTGATCTTAAGCTCAACATAATTTCCATGAGAATATGGTTGTAATTACAACTTATCAATGAATCCTTTGTGAGTTACAGAAAAGGAATATTTCTTTATGCCTCACAATAGTTTTACTGTCATTGTTCAGGGTAGGAGTGTATTTTGTTTACTTAAAAAGAGAAAGCATATTAAAGGGGGAATACTGACATTAGCAACAGTTACAATAGAATTTAAAGGAAACAAAGGAAAATACTCATTTTGGGTAGGTGGGATATCTGATTTTCTACAGAGACAACACTAGTTTGCACTCCCAACAGTATGCAAGTGTTCCTGTTTTTTTACATCCTTGCCAACACCTGTTGTTTCTTTTTTTTTAAAAAGATTTTATTTATTTATTTGACATACAGAGATTACAAGTAGGCAAGCAGGGAGAGAGAGGAGGAAGCAGGCTCTCCGAGGAGCAGAGAGCCCGACGTGGGGCTCGATCCCAGGACCCTGGGATCATGACCTGAGCTGAAGGCAGAGGCTTTAACCCACTGAGCCACCCAGGCGCCCCACACCCGTTGTTTTTTGTGTTGTTGATTTTAGTTAATCTGTCAGGTGTGAAGTGATAGCTCACTGTAGTTTTGATTTGCATTTCCCTGATGATAAGTGATGTTGAACATCTTTTCATGTGTCTGTTGGCTATCTGGATGTCTTCTTTGCAGAAGTGTCTGTTCATGTCTTCTGCACATTCTTTAATTGGATTATTTGGGTTTTGGGTGTTGAGTTTGATAAGTTCTTTATAGCTTTTGAATACTAACCCTTTATCACCCATGTGATACTCTCTCCCATTTCGTAGGTTGCCTTTTAGTTTTGTTGATTGTTTTCTTCACTGTACAGAAGCTTTTTATTTTGATGTATTTCCAGTAGTTTAGAAAACTCTCCCTTTTTTTTAAAGATTTTATTTATTTATTTGAGAGAGAGGCAGTGAGAGAGCATGAGCGAGGAGAAGGTCAGAGGGAGAAGCAGACTCCCCGTGGAGCTGGGAGCCTGATGCGGGACTCAATCTCGGGTCTCCGGGATCATGACCTGAGCCGAAGGCGGTCGTCCAACCAACTGAGCCACCCAGGCGTCCCTCCAGTAGTTTAATTTTGCTTTTATTTATTTTGCTTCAGGACACGTATCTAGAAAAATGTTGCTATGGCTGATGTCAGAGAAGTTACTGCCTGTTCTCTCTTCTAGGACTTTTATGGTTTCAGGTCTCACATTTAGGTCTTTAATCCACTTTGAGTTTATTTTGGTGTATGGTGTAGGAAAGTGGCCCAGTTTCATTCTTTTTTTTTTTAAAGATTTTATTTATTTATTTGACAGAGAGAGATCACAGTAGACAGAGGCAGGCAGAGAGAGAGAGCCCGATGTGGGACTCGATCCCAGGACCCTGAGATCATGACCTGAGCCGAAGGCAGCGGTTTAACCCGCTGAGCCACCCAGGCGCCCGGCCCAGTTTCATTCTTTTGCATGAAGCTGTCCAGTTTCCCAGCACAATTTGTTGAAGAGACTGTCTGTTCCCATTGCATGTTCTTGCCCCCTTTGTCAAAGGTTAATTGACCATATAATAGTGAGTTTATTTCTGGGCTCTCTATTTTGTTCTGTTGATTTGTGTGTCTGTTTGTGTGGCAGTACCATACAGTTTTGATTACTACAGCCTTGTGATAGAGCTTGAAGTTCAGAATTGTGATGCCTCTAGCTTTGCTTTTCTTTTGTGATGCCTCTAGCTTTGCTTTTCTTTTTCAAGATTGTTTTGGCTATTCAGTGTTTTTTGTGGGTTCATACAGATTTTAGGGTTTTTTGTTTTAGCTCTGTGAAAAATGCTATTGGTATTTTGATAGGGATTGCATTAAATCTGTAGATTGCTTTGAGCACTGTGGACATTTTGACATTTGTTCTTCCAGTACATGAGCATGGAATGTCTTTCCATTTCTTTGTGTCATCTTCAATTTCTTTCATCAATGTTTTATAGTTTTCAGAATACAGCTCTTTTACCTCTTTGGTTGAGTTTATTCCTAGGTACTTTTTTATTTGTGGTGCAATTATAAGTGGGATTATTTTCTTTCTTTTTTTAAAAATTTTATTTATTTGTCAGAGGGAGAGAGAGAGAGCGAGCACAGGCAGACCGAGTGTCAGGCAGAGGCAGAGGGAGAAGCAGGCTCTCTGCCGAGCAAGGAGCCTAATGTGGGACTCCATCCCAGGACGCTGGGATCATGACCTGAGCCGAAGGCAGCCGCTTAACCAACTGAGCCACCCAGGCGTCCCATGTCTTTCTTTTTTATTTTAAGATTTTATTTATTTATTTTAGAGAGAATGAGAGTATGTGTGAGAGCATGGTGGGGGGCAGAGGGAGAAGGACAAGCAGACATTCCAATGAGCAGGGGAGCCTGATGCAGGGCTGGATCCCAGGACCCCAAGACGATGACCTGAGCTGAAGTCAATGCTTAACTGACTGAGTACCCAGACAACCCTAAATGAGATTGTTTTCTTAATTTCTCTTTCTGCTGCTTCATTGTTAATATATAGAAATGCATTGGGGGGAACCTTGGTAGCTCAGTTGGTTAAGCATCTGCCTTTGGCTCAGGTCATGATCTCAGGGTCCTGAGATCGAGCCCTGTGTAGGGCTCCCTGCTCAGTGGGAAGTCTCGTTCTCCTTCTTTATCTTTGCCTCTTGGTGCTTGTGCTCTCCCTCTCTCTCAAATAAGTAAATAAAATCTTTAAAAAAAGAAATGCAGTGGAGTTCTGTACATTGATTTTGTATCCAGCAACTTTACTGAATTTATCAGTTCTATCAGGGATTTTTTTTTTTTTTGGTGAAATCTTTAGGGCTTTCTATATATAGTATAATGTAATAGTGAAAGTTTGACTTCTTTACTGACTTGGATGCCTAAACTCGGTTTTCTTTTCTTTTTCTTTTTCTTTTTTTTAGTACTTATTTTAGAGACAGTGGGGGCAGGGGGAAAGAGAAATCTCAAGCTGACTCCACACTGAGTGCAGAGACCAACATGGGGCTTGATCTCACAACCCTGGGATCACAACCTGAGCCAAAGCCAAAAGAGTTGGACATTGAAACAACTGTACTACCCAGCTGTCCCTAAACTCAGTTTTCTGATATCTTAATTATACGGATTACTTTAGAGTATTGAACTAACCAAATCAGTCTCTGAATGAGATTATTTCCTATTGGCTCAATTATAAAAACTACTTAATTGAATGTTGTATATTCAAATATCTGAATTAAAGCACTGTGTTGACCTACAGGAACTCACATGTCAGCGAAGCAGTAAGGACAAAAGGAGAGAGCTGAACATGTGAAGGTTACAAGACAATCCAGAGCAGCTGAGGGTATCATACTGGCTTTAGAAGAGTAGAGGAAGGGGGTACGTTAGACCTTGCCGAATACCTGCCAGTAGGAGTTGTGCTTCAGGAGGAGTAGTTAACTTTCTCCTCTCCAAAGCTGGGAAAGGGGTGGATGCTTCAGGCCTGTTAACACTGGGTATTTTAAGAAGAGAACTTTGTGAGAAGTGGTGAGTCGGGGCCAAATGATCATATTGGTGGTGCAGTAAGAGTGGATAAATACCACAAGGAAAAATTAAGGTGGAATTTCTTAAGTTCATACAAACAGCCACGAGGCAGTTTCTATGAGAGGAAAAGCCAGGCAAGTCAAGACTATATTCAAGGCTAATGTTCAAAGCCCACTGAAAATTAGGGAATAGGTAACACCACCAGCCATAGGAAGTGCTGTATGACTTTTCCTGGACGGCCATAACAAAGTACCATAGACGGGATGGCTTAAACAATAGGAATATATTTTCTCACAGCTCTGAAAGTTTCAGAAGTCTGAAATAGAGGTGCTGGTAGAGTTTTTTTCTGAGAGACATGAGGGAAGGATCTGTTCTGGGCCTCTCTCCTTGGTTTATAGATGATCATCTTCTCCCTATGTCTTCATATGGTCTTCCTTTTGAATGTGTCTGTGTACTAATCTCTTCTTTATAAGGGCACTAGCCATATTGGATTAGCACCCATCTTAATGACTTCATTTTAACTTAATTTCATTAAGATCCTGTTCCAGATATGGTCACATTCTGATAGTGGGGATTGGGACTTCATCATATAGATTTTGGGGAAAGACATAATTCAGCTTATAACAAGTGCCTTGGTTTTAATAAACACCATCTCTTTTCTGAGTCACTGCTGGACTTTAAGCTAGATAAAACAGTTGAAAAAGATAACTCTTGCTCTTAGAATGCTCATTATCAATTGGGATAGGTATTTGGTATTTATTCTTCCTTGGCATCTGAGTAAAATTTCACAGGACCTGGTGATTGGAATGAGCCTAGAAAAATAAATGGGAAGGATTTGGAGGGAGTGTGAGGAAGAATGACATGGGTGAGAGAGGACACAGTATTTTCTTCGTAGGTACAGAATTTAGACACCATCAGTGGTAAATCCTACAAGTCTAAGAAATATTAATATGGAGATGTTTAAATATAAATGTAACTATATATTAGCATCTCTTTCAGTGAAAATGAGCCTTTGTTTTACTTTTGTTTTTGAAAAACATTTAGACACACTGCCTTGATGACAGTTTCTTGTGAGGACATGAAATATAAACAAAACTGACAGGACACTGGTGTTTTTCCATCTGCCTGATGTGAATTTAGTGGTATTTAGAACTAAATGATTTTCCAGAATCTCATAATAGGAGTACAGTTTTTCTAAATTTTGTTGGAGAGGCAGGAATGAATAACTTCTGTAGTGTTCCACAGAACACTGGGATAGTATTTTGAAGCTGAGACAGAATTTTTGAAGGTATTGGCAGTTATTTTTGTATTGAGAAAAAAAGATACTATGTGGAACATAGTAATTGCTCAATACAATAGCTCATTGACTAATAAATTCTTAGATTTAATGGCCTTTAAAATAAAAATTATGGGGGCGCCTGGGTGGCTCAGTGGGTTAAGCCTCTGCCTTCGGCTCAGGTCATGATCTCAGGGTCCTGGGATCAAGCCCCGCATTGGGCTCTCTGCTCAGTGGGGAGCCTCCTTCCCCCTCTCTCTCTGCCTGCCTCTCTGCCTACTTGTGATCTCTCTCTGTCAAATAAATAAAATCTTTAAAAAAATTAAAAAATAAAATCAAAATTATGTACTACTATTAGGTTTCCAACAGTATTACATTGAAAGTCTAAAGGCCAGTACTTATGAAAGATCATTATATTTAATTAATCAAACATGGGTTATGTTTTCTAATATAAATTATATCTGCATATTTAACACATGCCTTCATATAATGGTAAAATGGTGATTTATCACACACACACACACACACACACACACACACGAAATTGGTGTGTCAGATAAAGGCCACATGACATTCTTTCTATTGATGTATCCCTCTGTTAACGTCTTATACCAAAAGATTCAACAAACAAGACAGATATTAAAAAGCTTGCACCTGGTTCAGTGATGTCTTCAGACCCCTACAGTAATGACCCCTGAGTTTTCTCTGTACTTGGTGACTTGCCTCAAATAAATCAGAGTGAGTGAGTCCTAAAGAAGAATTGTTTTTAGGATTAAGGTAAATTCTTCAGGATAACCACACTGGATTCAGTGTGGGGTAGATTCTTTTCATTGTGACTCACCTGGGGCCTGTTTATATTTGGGGGATGCTCCACCTCACTGCTTAGTCATTGCCCCCCATACTCTATGGGCTGATTGCTGAGCTGTAAATTTACCCGAACTTTGGTTTCAGGAAAACCCAGATAATCAGGACAACTAACTGTGTCAGTATCATTGTGGGTTTTAAATTATGAACATTCTGTTCATTGAGCTCCTGGTTGATAAAGAACATTGATCCCTTTCCAGTTCTTAAGAGTTGAGAGCAAGTTCCATCAGGAGATACCAAAGAGGCCTTGTCAAGAGTGAAGAATACTCGAGAAGGGACATACCATGAAAGAAGACATTGTAAAGTAACATGTAAACAAAAGCAGGTCATTTGTAGGCATTCAGCATATAAACCCTAGGGAACTGGGAGTAAGGAGGGCAGAGGAAGAAGCTGGTAGAGGAAAGAACTCTGGATCCAGCTGACCCCTATGCTTAGCTTATATCTTCACCTGTTTGCTCTGATTTTGAGGAAGCCATATATAACAGCAAATCCTTATATAAAGCTGTGTGACAAGCACTACTTTTATACACACACACACACACACACACACACACACACCAATTTGGTCCTTAGTAAAGATCTATGAGAGAAATATTTTCATTCTATGTTTTAGAGATGAGGAAACACGCAAAGAGAGCTTATGTAACTTTCCCAAGGTTATAAAACTAGAAAGTATTAGAGCTGGCATTTGAACCCAGGCAGTATGTGCTCAGTCCTTATATACCCTGCCCCTATACACACACTTAGAAACATACATAAGGGGGACACCTGGGTGGCTCAGTTGGTTGGACGACTGCCTTCGGCTCAGGTCATGAACCCGGAGTTCCGGGATCGAGTCCCGCATCGGGCTCCCAGCTCCACGGGGAGTCTGCTTCTCCCTCTGACCTTCTCCTCGCTCATGCTCTCTCTCACTGTCTCTCTCTCAAATAAATAAATAAAACCTTTAAAAAAAAAAAGAAACATACATAAGGGTTGGAGCCCCAGCCTTCACCTTCATGGCCACTTCCTGCACCTGAATGGGGGTTCTCATGCCCACTTTCTGCAAGTAGATGGGGTTTAGTGTGTAATTCTGAGAGTTGATTTTTATTCTTGTTTTCTAAAAATTGTATTCACAGAAAACCTTGCTTACCTCTTCCTGGATGGCCCTGTTAAGCTCCTGTTGCTAACTCTCCCTTCTGGATGTTGTACTTTAACTAAGTGAAGACTTCTCACTCATTGCCAGTATCTTCTGGATAAATTACAAAAACCTGCAAAACTGGGGCTCCTGGGTGGCTCAGTGGGTTAAGCCTCTGCCTTCAGCTCAGGTCATGGTCTCAGGGTCCTGGGATCGAGCCCTGCGTCGGGCTCTCTGCTCAGCAGGGAGCCTGCTTCCCCCTCTCTCTCTGCCTGCCTCTCTGCCTACTTGTGATCTCTCTCTTCCAAATAAATAAATAAATAAATAATATTTTTTTAAAAACCTACAAAACTCAGCTACTTTCTCAACCCTCCCAGTGGGCTCCGTATCACAATAGATAGATCTATTGTTCTTGGACTTTGATGACACACGAAATGTATGTGGTGACTTGTTTTTTTGTGAAGTGGAGGGGTCAGTGTAGATGATAGCAATGGAGGGCCAATGGAGGGCAAAGACTGGCCATTGTTAAAGTGACTCACATGGAATATTATTTAATATCAAGAGTTGACTTCCTCTCTCATTTCTTAAGTACTGGTTCCTTTTCATCTATTGAGTAAAATAATAAAATGTAACATTTCCACTTTCCCAGCCTTAGAAATGGTTTTAAAATTTTATGGTTGGTTCTATTTCAGTACTTTCCCTTAACTTCTGGGAGTGCAACCAATTACAGTCTGTATTACAATGTTAAGTCCTACCTTACATACAGATATTGAGTAGAAAACTTATCTTACTGAATTATTTGACCATTTTATGACCCCATGGTCTTTCTCTTTTTATTATTTTAATCCCAGTGTAGTTAACATACAGTGTTACATTAGTTTCAGGTGTATAGTATAGTGACTCAATTCTATACACTACTCAGCACTCATCAAGGTAAGTGTCCTCTTGGGGCACCTGGGTGGCTCTGTAGGTTAAGCATCCGACTCTTTGATTTTGGCTCAGGTCATGATCTCAGGGTTCTGGGATTGAGCCCTGTGTTGGGCTCTGTGCTCGGTGTGGAGTCAGCTTGAAATTCTCTCTCCTTCTTCTACCCCTCCCTCTCATGCTGTCTCTCGCTCTCTCTTGAGAAATAAATAAATCTTAAAAAAAAGAGATAATTGTACTCTTAATTCCTTTTATCTGTTTCACCCATCCCACCATCCTCTGCTCCTCTGGTAACCATCAGTTTGTTCTCTCTAGTTAAGAGTCTGTTTCTTGGTTTTTCTCTCTCTCTCTTTCCTGTGCTTGTTTTGTTTCTTAAATCACACATAAGTGAAATCATATGGTATTTGTCTTTCTCTGACTAACTTATTTCACTTAGCATAATACTCTCTAGCTCTATCCATGTTATAGTAAATGGCAACATTTCATTCTTTTTGATGGCCAAATAATATTCCATTTGTGTGTGTGCGCGCGTGCACACACATACACACACACATACCATCTCTTCCTTGTGAATTTGTCTTTCAGTGAACACTTGGACAACTTCCATTGTTTGGCTATTTAAATAATGCTGCAATAAACGGAGGTGTGTGTCTTTTTGAATTAGTGTTTTTGTATTCTTTGACTAAATACCCAGTAATTCTATTGCTGGATCATGAGGTAATTCTATTTTTAACTTTCTGAATGGCCTCCTTACTGTTTTCCACAGTGGCTACACCACTTTGCATTCGACCAACAGTGCAACAGGGCTCTTTTTTCTCTACATCCTAGTCGGTACCTGTTGTTTTTTGTGTTGTTCATTTTAGCCATTCTGACAATTGTGAGGTGGCATCTCATCATGGTTTTGATTTACATTTTCCTGATGATGAGTGATATTGAACATCTTTTTGTGTGGCTCTTGGCCATCTGAATGTCTTCTTTGGAGAAATGTCTGTTCATGTTTTATGTTCATTTTTTAATTGGATTTTTTGTGAATTTTTAGTGTTTCAATCTGCATGTGTTTGCAATCTGAAAAATCTGAAATGGGTCTCTTGTAGGCACTGAATAAATGGGTCTTGCTTTTTTATCCATTCCAAATCTCTCTGTCTTTGGACTTGACTGTGTAGTCCATTTACATTCAAAGTAATTATTGATAGTTATGAACTTACTGCCATTTTGTTACTTGTTTTATGGTTGTTTTTGTAGCTCTTCACCATTCCTTTCTTTTCTTCCTCTGCTCTCTCATGGTTTGTTGGCTTTCCTTAGTGATGTACTTGTATTTCTTTCTCTTTATTTTTGCATATCTATTACTGGTTTTTCATTTGTGGTATTATAAGGTTTATTTATAACATCACACATATAGGAGTCTATATGAAGTTGATGGTCGCTTGAGTTTGAATGCATTCTTTAGTCCTCTTCCCCACAATTTAGGTATATGGTGTCATATTTTGCATTCTCTTATTTTGTGAATTCCTGACTGATTTTTATAGATTTTTTTATTGCTTTTGTGCTTCCTACTTTTCTTACTCCTACTTATGGTCTTTCCTTTCTTTTTTTTTTTTTTTTAAAGATTTTATTTGTTATTTTAGAGAGAGAGCGCGCACAAGTGGAGGTGGGGAGAAGAGTCGGGGGAAGGAAGAGGGAGAGGGAGAGAGAAAGAATCCCAAGCAGATTCTGTACTGAGCATGGAGCCTGACACAGGGCTCAATCTCACAACCCTGAGGTCATGACATGAGCTGAAACCAAGAGTCAGACACTCAACCAACTGAGCCATCTAGACGGTCCTGGTCTTTCTTTTCCATTTAAAGTTTTCCCTGTAACATTCCTTGTAGGGCTGGTTTAGTGTTTGTGAATTCCATTAACTTTTGTTTGTCAGGAAAATTTATCTCCCTTTCTTTTTTAAAAAAATTTTTAAATTTTTTTATTAACATATAATGTATTATTAGCCCCAGGGGTACAGGCCTGTGAATCGCCAGGTTTACACACTTCACAGCACTCACCATAGCACATACCCTCCCCAATGTCCATAACCTCACCACCCTCTCTGTAACCCCTCCCCCTGGCAACCCTCAGTTTGTTTTGCGAGATTGAGAGTCTCTTATGGTTTGTCTCCCTCCCGATCCCATCTTGTTTCATTTATTCTTTTCCTACCCCCCAAACTCCCCATGTTGCATTTCCACTTCCTCCTATCAGGTCTCCCTTTCTTTTTGAATGATAGTCTTGCTGGACAGAGTATTCTTGGCTGCAGGTTTTTTTTCTTTCAGATGTTTTAATAGATCTTGCCACTCCCTTGGGACCTGCAAATTTTTACTGAAAAATAAGCTGATAGCCTTATAGAGTTTCCCTTGTATGTAATTGTCTTCTTTTCTCTTGCTGATTTTAAAATTGTCTCCTTACTATTACTTTTACCATTTTAATTTCTATGTGTCTTGGTGTGGACCTCCTTGGGTTGATTTTGTTGGGGGCTGTCTGGGCCTCCTGGATCTGGATTTCTGTTTCTTTACCCTCAGGAAGTTTTCAGCTATTATTTCTTCAGGTAAATTTTCTATCCCCTTTTTGGTCTATTCTTCTGGGATCCCTAGTTTGCAAATGTTATTGCACTTGATGGTGGCACTGAGTTCCCTAAGTCTTTTTTCATTTGTTGTTATTATTTTTTCTCTCTCCTGTTGAACTTGATCGCTTTCCATTACTCTGTCTTATGCATCGTGGATCCATTTTACTTCCACCATTCTACTATCTATTCCATCTAATTTCATTTATTGAGTCCTCATTTCTGTTTTTTCCCCTTTAGTTTTCTGTCTCTTTGTTAAAGGTCTCACAAAGGTCCTCCACTCATTTCTCAAGTCCACTGAGTATCTTTATGACCGTCACTTTCAATTCTCCATCAGTTACATTACTTATCTCCATTTAGGTTAGGTCTTTTGCTTTGATAATGTCCTTTTCTTTCATTTGGGGCATATTCCTCTGTCATTTCACTTTGTCTATTTTCTGTGTCTATTTGTGTGTGTTAGGAAAGTCAGCTACGTATCCTTCTCTTAAAGTAGGGGCCTTCTGAACAAGAGGTCCTGTAGTGCCCTGCAATGCAGTGTCCCCAGTTTGCCAGAAACTGGTGCATCAGGGGTGCCTTCTGTGTGTATTGCACGTGCCTTACTGTCGTGGCTGACCTGTGTTTACCTTTAGTCCAGTTGTCTGCAATGCCTCTCTTTCCTGTTCTAGGCAGAATTTGGTCCCTGTGTTGTTAGTGGGTGAGTGCGGGGCTGCCTCGGGTTTGTGTTGAGTGAGATCAGGTGTTTGGTAGAGATGCAGTAGCACCGAATTGCAGGGTGTTCTCCCTGTGTTCTGCCTTGAGAAGCTTTTGTTGGTGAGTGAGGCTTGCCGGCAGACCAGACGTCTGCGCCTAGCTCACTGCTAGGTCCTCAGTCAGACTTGTGTGTGTTCTTATCTTCCCCTCTCCCCAGGGTAGCAGTTCCTTCGAGATGGGGCTGGCTCCTGCCAGAGCTGCTTGCACACTGGCGGACTTATGGTACCGCTTTGGATGATGGGCTCCAGCCAAGAATATATTGGGGGGGGGCGCAGGTCCACAGGAGAGCATGGGGGTAGGGTATGCTATTAACAAGTTAGATGGAGAGTGTTCTCCTGTCCTGGCTGGGGGGATGGAAAGGGAAATGGCACCTGCCAGCTCATTTGTTCCTGAAGAAGTCTCCCAAAGATCCTTGCCCCTCCCTCACATACTCTGGGATTAGTAAATACATCTCCCTCCCATACATGCCAGGTGTTTTTCAAACTACTTCATCTATGCCATATCTCTGTGGGTCTTTTTGTTGTGCTGTCTCTTTAATGGTAGGAACTCAGTGTCCTATCACCCTCCTATGTCTCCCACAGCCCAGCCTGCTGATTTTTAGGGTGCCAGTTTTAAGCCCACTGCTGGTACGAACTTACGAAATTAGTTCCCTCTGATTTTTCAAAGCCAAATGTTGTGAGGATTCATCTTCATGTGCCAGTTCCCTGTGCCTGGGGTGCTTGGTATGAGGGTCTTTTTCTCCTTCCTCTGTGCCTGAGACATCCCTCCCTCCTATGGAAAGTCCCATGGGTCCATTTAGCTTCTGACTATATCTCTGCTCTCCTACCCTCTTTGATATGGCCTCTTGTCTGTATTTAGCTGTGGAGAGTCCGTTCTGCCAGTCTTCGGGTCATTTTCTGGGCTATTTTACACTGATATGGGTGTTATCTTGTATTTGTGGGATGAGGTGAGTTTAGTATCTTCCCACTCTGCCATCTTCCCTGAAAGTCCATGTCCCCATTGTCTTTTTATGCATCTTAAGGTATATGGTATTTCTAAATGAGTCACAGTGAATCAGAATGACTAATATTACACAGTTTTAAGACAAAGAAGGAAAACCAATCTGCAGTGTCTTCTTCTGATAGTTCATTCAGAGCAGTGGCTCTTGTGAGGAAGCATGTTGCCGTGGAGAATGGTACTCAGAGGACTTAGTTCATCTCTCAGCCCTCCCGTTATCTGGGTGTTTGAATTCATACAAGCCACTCAGCATCTTGCCGCTGTAGATAACTCACCTGTAAAGGTGGGTTTTGGAAGCGTCCTCTCAACCAATAAGTCGCTTCAGTTAAACCAGTGAAACTGAAGGCTGGTATTGTCAAAATTGTGCAGAAATATGTATATATTACTGATGATGTTAAAATTGACCCATTTAGAGCAGTTTGGCAGGATATAAATATCAGCACCGTGTGGCCTCGTCATTAGATTCCTCACATTTAAATTCATGTTAAGAAAACTAATCAAAACTGAGAAAAACTGTCACTAAAATACTACTTATAATAGTACATTATTTATTTTAACACCCATCCACAGAAAGGAAAAAGAGAACTCAGTGCTCCACAATAGCATAATTTCTCCAGTAAATTAGTATTTCTACTATATAGAATATTATGTGGCTATTAAAAATGGTGGCTCTGAACCCCATTGTACTACAGGGGTCAGCAAACTGGCCAAGTGGGACCAAATCTGTCCCACTGCCTATTATTGCAAATAAATGTCTTCTTAAATGTATTTTATTATTTTCATTTTATTTTTTTAAGGTTTTTGTTTTTTTTCTTTCTGAAATAATTTCTACATCCAATGCAGGGCCTGAACTTACAACCTGAGATCAGAAGTCCCTGTTGACCCACTGCTGTACCACCTAAACCAGTCTGGCGCCCCTGTAAATAAATGTTTATTGCCAGACATTCATGCCATTCCTTTCTGTATCCTCTTCGGCTGCCTTTGTGCTGCATTGACTGTGTCAGAGGCTGTGTGTTTGCACGATCTAAAAGATTTACTTTATGGACCTTTACAGAAAGAGTTTGCAGGCTTTAGAAGATACTAATATATGAACGGAAAGTGAAACCTTAAATTGCATATACAGCGATGATAACCGTGGGGTATATTCTATGTGCACACCGAATATACATGTACTGACAGCATGTGGGTAAAGAGAACCAACGTGGATATGGCTGGACTGTAGAGGTGAAAGAAAATCCTTTTGCTGTTCCTGTTATAAACGAACAGATCAGCATTTTCGTCCTGGCAGGGTGCTGTGGCAAACGGAATGGCACTATGCTGGTCTGTGGTTAAGTACGCAGGGAATGGCCATTCCTGTCTGGGCACTGGCAACCTAGCCCTGTTGGCCAGTGCCAGTGATACTAACATTACATCTTGTCCGGGTACGATGCTCGCACACCGACAGTGTTAATTACCTGCCTTCAGTAGACAGTTCTTTCCGCTGCCCCATCCCTAGACTATAAGCAATGGAAGGGTCGAGTAAGGCACCGCTGACAGGAGGAGCGTGTTACTCTGTTGTTCCGACAGCCTCGTGGTAACGAAAATAGAGGTAACTGATTTAACTTTACACTCCATTGGTGCTTAAGAAAAGTGGTATTTGCTTTTGGAACCTCTCAAGGCTCGGGTCAGTCCACAAAATGGAGAAACCAAACTCATAGTGTGTTACTCTTTAAAGGGAATGGCTCAAAAGCAAGTCAACATAGTGGTTACCCCCAGCGATGTGAACAAGGCTCATTTTAACCTCAGAATAATATTGTGCTCTCTCTTACCAACAGGAGGATTCTAGAGTCGTAAGGTTCCAAAGTGAGGAGAGACCTTCACCAAATCAGGCAATTCCTAGACCTCACTTTCCCGCCTAGAGAAATGAGGCCCGCATCAGATGTGTGCTCCTCAGCTGTGGCCGCAGTAGAATCACTTGGGAGTCAGAATTGTGGGGGTTGAGGGGAGGAAGGAGGAATGGGGGCATCTTTTAATCATAGGATTCTTTAAAATCCATCTGGACGATTCTGACGTGGATGCAGGGTTGAGGATGTTTAGGATGAATGTCTCTAAGTTCCTTTGTAATTGTGTTTTAGAATATACACATTGTGGGGTATCAGTTTTATTGTGTCCTGAAATGACTACCATAAGCTATGAAAACAAATGATAATTTTAGCAGTATATGTACCATTTATTGGGTTTCCTGTATATCCCAGGTACTTCCTAAACCTCCTTAGACTGTGTGGCTCACTCTTGATTTCAGCTCAGGGTCATGATCTCTGGGTCTTGGGCTCCACACTCAGTGGGGAGTCTGGTTGGACATTCTTGCTCTCCCTCTCCTGACCCTCTCCCCGCCCAAATTTCGTGCTCTCTCTCTCTAAAATGGGTAAATAAATCCTTAAATATATTTTTATTTTTTTTTGAAGAATTTATCTATTTATTTATTTGACAGACAGATCACAAGTAGGCAGAGAGGCAGGCAGAGAGAGAAGGGAGGAAGCAGGCTCGCCGCTGAGCAGAGAGCCCGATGCAGGGCTCGATTCCAGGACCCTGGGATCATGACCTGAGCCAAAGGCAGAGGCTTTAACCCACTGAGCCACCCAGGCACCCCCTTAAATATATTTTTAAAAAAGACAAGAGATACCAAATGCTAGTGAGGATGTGGAGAAAAGGGAGCCCTCATGCACTGTTGGTAGGAATGCAAGCTGGTACAGGCACTATGGAAAACAGTATGGAGGTTCCTCAAGAAATTTAAAATAGAACCAACATACGATCTAGCAATCCCACCTGTGGGTATATGATGTCATAAGAAAACAAAATCACTATCTCGAAGAGATATCTGTACTCCTGTGTTCATTGCAGCAGTATTCACGGTTTCCAAGGTATGGAAACAACATGAGGTCCATCATGTTGGACCAGATGAATCGATAAAGAAAATGTGTGAGATGCACATCTATACACACACACAGATACACACACACAGAAATATTGTTCAGTTCTTTGAAAAGAATGAAATCTTGCTGTTGCGACAACATGGATAAATCTGGAGGGCATTATGCTAAGTGAAATAAGTCAAAGAAAGACAAATACTGTATGGTATCATTTATATGTGGAATTTTAAATAATTCTTTGTTAAACTCATGGAAACGGAGAGTAAAATTGTGGTTGCCAGGGGCTGGAGGGTGGGGGAAATAGGGAAAGGCTGTAAAGAAAGAAAACATTGTCAAGTTTAACCTTTGGATAGACCTCTGAAGTTGATGTCATTATCATTCCACTGAAGCTGAAGAAACTGTTTACCAGGGATTAACTGTTTTGCTCAATGTCATAGAGCTAATAGACAGAAGCGGAATTTTAAGAGGTTTGTTTTTAGTCTAAAGCTGGCTACTCTCTATTGCACTATATTCTTTTCAAAGGCGATTTTCCTCAAGCTACCAAGTTATTTTGTGTATTCATTGTTAGTACATAATACCAGCCACCTAACTTCAAGATTCCTGGGTCAGAGCTTTCTGGCATTTGCCTAAAGGTTATTTAGACAGACAAAATACTGGCGCACATCTAGTGTTCAGCTGTTACAGTTTTTCATTTGTAGCAGCCAGGATTTTACAGAGAAACCGTAAGATACACTTATACACAGACATATATGTGCATTTATCTGTTCATTTTAAGGAATTGATTTATTCAGTTGGGG
Organism: Mellivora capensis; assembly: GCA_004024625.1. NCBI lineage: Eukaryota > Metazoa > Chordata > Mammalia > Carnivora > Mustelidae > Mellivora > Mellivora capensis. Next base: position 36,281 of record PISX010005213.1, on the reverse strand, counting down.
CGGGGGGCTGGCACATCAGAAGTCTGAAACTCAGGCAGGAATCTTGAGGCAGAATTTCTTCTTGCTCAGGGAAACCTCAGTTTTACTCTTAAGACCTTTCAACTTATTGGATGAGGCCCACCTACGTTATCAAGGATAGTCTAGAGTCTACCAATTACAGATGTCAACCACTGCAACACCTAGATTAGTGTTAGACTGGCTATCTTATAAAATTATAATAAATAAAATTAACTTATAAAATTAGCCATTAGAACATTGTATGTGAGCCTAGATGCACACTCTGAGGGGAAAATTCCAAAGGAATATACCTACTGTGAACACGCCAGTGTTTTGTTTTCACTTTTTTTTACGTTCTTAGAGTTAACCTTCTACCTTGTCAGAATGAAATACCAAGTACTGTGTTAGATTCAGAAAGGAATAGGTAATAGTCTTTGCTGTTAAAAAAAGAAACAAGGGTATCTGGGTGGTGCAGTCAGTTATGTGTCCAACTCTTGATCTTAGCTCAGGTCTTGATCTCAAGGTTTTGAGTTCAAGCCCCATGTTGGGCTCCGTGCTGAGCCTGGAGCCTACTTGAAAAAAAAAAGAGAGTCTTTGGGGCGCGTGGGTGGCTCAGTGGGTTAAGCCTCTGCCTTCGGCTCAGGTCATGATCTCAGGGTCCTGGGATCGGGCCCCGCATCGGGCTCTCTGCTCAAGCGGGGAGCCTGCTTCCTCCCTCTCTCTCTGCCTGCCTCTCTGCCTGCTTCTGATCTCTGTCTGTCAAAATAATAAATTAAAAAAAAAGAAAAAAAAAAGAAACAAACAAAACCCTGCTTAATGGTTCTTAACATCATTCCTTGTATGTAACAGTGTTGGAATTAATAGAGAAGACTGCTGCTCCAAAGTGTCAGTAATATTCATACCCAAATCATCAACATTTTTATTAGAATCCTTTTTTATTTCTTGGGTAAATTTCATGACAGATGTATTATGAACAGAAGCCTACATTCATTAGAGGACTGTAGCCAAGCATATTTCGATGCTGCTGGAATCAGCATGATTTGAAAAAGTCTATTCACTTTGGCCAAAAAACATCAGTACATTTGTAGCAATTGATGCAATATTGTCAAATCTGGATGTTTCATATAAAAAATATAGGCTGTGATCACAACTTTCCAAAAAAACCAAAAACAAACAAACATGATTGAGTGAATTCAGTGGAGGGAAAAAGAGAAAGCACATCTAATTCCTTAGCATCCTTAAGGTGATGATTTAGCCAGTGCATCAGTGTTGCAAGTTACTGTTCCTGGGCCTGGTTGCGCTGTTGTGGTGAAACTAAACTTTATAATGTTTATTATGGTCTCATCTCCCACCAGGAATGCCTGGGGGACTGTGGAAGGTACCATTAAAAACATTAAAAACAATTGGTAAAAATTTAAAAACTTTGGTTGAACTCTGTACATACACATCTGTATGATACTTTGTGTTTTAGGATATCAATAAAATAAGTATTCATTGGATTCTTCCTATGTGCTAGACTCTTCATAAATATAATCTCATTTATTCTCAGCAACCCCTGCTTGGTAGGTGCTGTCATTCGTGTTAAAGATGAAGAAACTGAGGCTTGAGGCCACGCAGGTAGTACATGACAGAATTAAAATTTAAACATAGATCTAACTCTTATGCTGTTTTTTTTCTTTTCATTGTGCCACATTGTGTTTCATTATCTTCATTCATTATTTTGTTGTACAAGAAGAAAGTCTTTTGACTTAGTAGCCAAGCTAATGTGCTTATCATTTATAATTATGTATAGATCATTTGAAAGTTGTCAAAAAACTGTCACTTGTCGCATCTTTTGTTAATAGATTTTCCTATGGAGTCCTTCTTAGCTGAGGGAAGAAATAATCTTTCTCATGCCTGCTCTTTGAGATCTGTATTAAAAACAAATGGTTGAGGGTGCCCGGGTGGCTCAGTTGGTTACGCAACTGCCTTTGGCTCAGGTCATGATCCTGGAGTCCTGGGATCGAGTCCCACATCAGGCTCCCTGCTCAGCGGGGAGTCCACTTCTCCCTCTGACCTCTCCCTCTCATGCTTGCTCGCTCGTGTGCGCACTCTCTCTCTCAAATAAATAATAAAATCTCTTTTAGTTCTAATCCAACCAATATTTGTTAACTATCTACTCTGTGCTAGGTTCTGTGATGGGTGTTGTAGACAGTATTTGAAGATGGGTATCGTACTAGAAGATAAGCGCACAGCTGGATGGACAGGGATATGAATGACTGCTCTTCATGTAATTTGGGTGGTAGTAAAGATATGAGAGTTCTCTGGGAGTGTAGCAAAGGTGATCCAGATGTGGAATGGAGGAGGGGACGGGTATGAAAGACTTGAAATGCTTGAGCTAAATCTTAAAGGATAAAGTTATGATTGAAAATAGGACATTTAACACAGTGGGCAAAGCGTATGTAATTGCACATGAGAGTTAGGAGAAAGTAGAGTAGATGGGTGTGGCTGGAGGAGAAGAGCATAGGAGAACAAAAAGACAAATGGGGCCTGGAAAGTTGGTTATGAGCAAGACTGTGAGGGCTTTATCACCTTAAGGGCCTTGCCAGAAGAAGAAAAAACAGGAGTACTCCTTCTATAAATCACTCAAAAAGGGAATCGGATAATGACATGAGTAAAGTAAATCACGTGCATTTTTTTTTCATTCATTAAACTAGTATTACTCATATTGTGGTCCTCAGCAGTGTAGGCTTCAATTGTGGGCTTATTAGAAATGCAAATTCACGGCCCCCAACCTGAACTACTGAATCCAAATCTCTTGTGATGGGATCTAAGAAACTGTTTTAACTAGCTCTCTAAGGGGATTCTTATGCATATTAAGATTTGAGAACCACTGCATTAAACATTTATTGAGTGCCTCTTTGCTATCAGCTTCTGTGTTGGACACTGGAGATGGATTTGGGTTGAATTGGGTACAGTCTCAAGGTTTGATGGTTGAACAATAACATCTCCATGAAAACTCCACTATGAGAAGCCACAAACTGATGAAATTGTCAGCTAGGTTATAAGGCTTTATGCTAAGTGTTTCATGACTTCAATACTAAGAATTCAGGATATATTCTAGAATTTTCCAGAGAAACACGGGGATCTTAGCACCTATAGCAAACATTTGTTTCATTGTGTGTAGGTTTTTAATATAGCTGAATTTGTCTTCATAGGTTGTTCATATCATATTGAGGATTCAGAAGAAAGCTATACTTTTTTAAGGTTTTATATTTTCAATAACTTTGTTTACTTTTCTGCATTTGTGATATGTTTATCCATTCAGCAACATTTCAGCACTTGATAATTAATCCTCAGCCATAGGCAATTATTATTTTTTATTGTGAAATAGTTCAAATGTACTGAAGTACCCATGCAGATATAACCTGCCATCGTTTTGTTGTAAGAGATATTTTAACGTATATCAAACCAGAGACCAAGAAGTAAAGAATAGAACAGAAAAGGAATAATTTCTGAGTCTATAAGGCCTGAGTGTTTTCCAGAACTGCTGCAAGTCATGAATCTGTGGATATAAGAGACACAGGAATACATAGTAGGAGACATAAAAGAAATACACATGTTGTGAAAACCAAAGACAAAGATCTTGAAATCAGCCACCAAGAAAATGAGACGGGATAATATTTCTCCAAGCTAAGAGAAAACAGTCATCAACACAGAACTGTGAACACATAGGCAAGCTGTCTTATGAGAGTGTGGGAAAAACAAAGACTTGTAAGATAAACAAAACTGAATGGTCTTCACTGAAGAAACTTCTAAAGAATTTATTCAGGCAGAAGAAAGATTCCTGAAGGAACCACTGAGATGCAAGAAAGAATAGTGAAGAAATAAATTATGAGACAAATAGGCAAAACTAAATAAAAGGTTTTTGTATAAAATGCCACCAAATATCTTATAAATGTTAGATATGTAGTAATGTTATTACCATTTAGTTAGAAGTTGCATTGTGCTTTATCTCAGGAGTTATTTAGGAGACTGTACATGTATATGTATATGCTTAGTTTTTCTTGTTGATTTCTAATCTAATTGGATTGTCATATATTTTTATCTGTTTGATTATCGGTTCTTTGAAAAATAGTAATGTCCTTTATTTATCAGTTATGCTTCAGCAACACTCAAGATCTAGGAAACCGAAGGCATATTCAACTGGGATTTGGACAAAAATTTTCTTATTAATTAATTAATTAATTTTTATTTATTTATTTTTTATTGTGCTATGTTAGTCACCATACAGTACATCATTAGTTTTTGATGTAGTGTTCCATGATTCATTGTTTGTGTATAACACCCAGTGTTCCATGCAATCCGTGCCCTCCTTAATTCCCATCACCGGGCTCACCCATCCAAAAATTTTGTTAAATAGTTGAGAGAGGTCGGGGCACCTGGGGATAATCAAGAGTGAGTAAGGACCGTTACTGTCTTCAAGCCTTATGGGACACAGGGAGGAAACAAACATTGCTGCAGCCCAGTGATGCAGGTGCTCTGTATGCAGCTAGAGTTATGGAAGGACACCGCGGCTGCCAGAACTCTGGCCCCCACCCAGGCAGAGGGGGGCAGAGGAAAATCACCCTGGTCTCCATGTTCTCCAGTCTCCTGCCAGTACCTCCCAGTAGCCATCCCTAACTGGGAGCCAAAGAGTCTAGGTAAAGCAGCTTACAGGGATTACCACATAGAGGAAAGGCGACAAAAGCAGAGAATAAATGGTGGAGAGGAGCAAATGGAAACCAGCAAATTCTGTAAGACGTGACATGACATATTTTGTGTATGTTCAACTTTTGATCAGAAAATAGTATGTACTTGTGTATCAGTCATGGCCCCTCTAGGAAAACAAATCACTCAAAGTGTTTTACAGAGAGTAAATTTAATACAGACAATTGGTTAGCAGGTGATAGCAGTGCAGGGAAACCAAATGGAAAGGGGAAGTAGTTGAGAAATTAGTCAGAGCAGGAGCTGCGTAGCATCAAGGTGTGGAGAGTCAGAGAGTAGGTGATATTATCAGAAACCAGAAATCAGGAACTAGGGGCACCGGGGTGGCTCAGCGGGTTAAAGCCTCTGCTTTTGGCTCAGGTCATGATCCCAGGGTTCTGGGATCGAGCCCGCTTCCTTCTCTCTCTCCCTGCCTGCTTCTCTTGCATACTTGTGGTCTCTGTCTGTCAAATAAATAAATAAAATCTTTTAAAAAAAATTGCTAAAAAAAAAAAAAAAGAAACCAGAAACCAGACCATCTTTAGGAACCTAGGCTGTTCTGTCAGGGACATAAAATTCATGATTTTAATAATTCTTTTTTTTAAATTTTAATAATTCTTTTTTTTAATTTTTTAAAAGATTTTATTTATTTATTTATTTGACAGACAGAGATCACAAGCAGGCAGAGAGCCAGGCAGAGAGAGGAGGAAGCAGGCTCTATGCTGAGCGGAGAGCCCAATGTGGGGCTCGATCCCAGGACCCTGAGATCATGACCCGAGCTGAAAGCAGAGGCTTTAACCCACTGAACCACCAAGGCGCCCCTAAATTTTAATAATTCTCGATGAGCTCTTTCTTTTATCATTATGTCATGTCTCTTTCTATGAATGCTCTTTATGTAAATTATTTGCATTTAGTATTTGTATTTTTTACAGCTTTTTTGGTTAGTATTTCCCTTTCATATTTTCATATTTCATATTTTCAAACGTTGTATTGTTTCACTTATAACATGTCTGTCTTTTTAAATTATTGTAATGTTTTGATAGTTTATCTTTCAATGGGTAAATCCAATCCAATTACATTTGTTGTGACTGCTATTATTTTCATGTTTTTTTTTCTTACCACAAACCTTACTTGCTCAGACCTAATGATCAGATGCTTTGCATTTTTGTGTCTGAGAGAGTACTTAGTGCTGACCTTCCCATTCACACGAGAGACTGTAATTGGCCTTCAGAAAGAGCTGTCTTTATTTAGCATTGACATAAAAAGGACCTGTAGAAATTTCATCCTAAATCCCTGTTTTGCTTTGATTTGTGGGATCAAATGGTTCATGGTGAGTCTGGATTTTATTCTAAGTGTAGTGGGCATCCCATCAGACTAGTTGAGAATATGGAGATGACGTGTTCTGGTTTGAGAGATGAAAGGATTAATCTGGCTGAAGTGTCAGTAGACCATGGAGCTAAAGGGAAAGTAAGGAAACCAGTCACCCCCGTACAAGATGATGGTGAATTTGGTTTGGGGGATGATGGTGGAGATGGGGAGAAGTGGTCCAATTCTGGCTGTATTTTGGAAGATAAACCCCATGTATTTGCTGATGGAAGAAAAGAGATAAATCAAGGCAGGTTCCTAGGTTTCAAGATTGAGCAGTTGGAGTTACAGCAGTACCATACTGCGATATGGGTCTGGGAGAGGGACCTTGTGAGTTTTGTTTCAAATATGCTAAGTTTGATTGATTGATACATTTAGTCAACAAATATTTATTTAGTAGCTGCTCTGTGTCAAATACTATTTTAAGTATATGGCAAACAGCACAGATGAAACCGACTCCCCCAAAATATCCTTCCTGTCAGAGATATCTCGTGATAATTGTAGGATACAGATAGCAAGCAGTAAACATAGTAAGTGCACTAGAAAAAACTCAGGAGTGTGTGTGTGGGCGGGGGGTGGAGTGCCAGTGAAGGGTTCTTGGTGGTGGAGGAACATAGGTACATGGTAGGCCCCATTGAAAAGGTGACTTTGAAAAAAGACTTGATGGAGATGGCAGAATTAGTCATGTCTTACCTGGAAGAAGAGTTTCCATGGGGAAGGAAAAGCAAGTGCAAAGGCCCTAAGGCAGGAATGTGAATAGCAATTTAGAGGCCAAAAAAATGTTATTGTTGCTTCAAGCGCAGTGATCAAGAGCAGAAGTGTTAGCAAATGAAGTCATAGAGTTAACTGGACTGTATCATGGATGGCTGCATAGGAATTTGGCTTTTAATCTGAGCTCTGAGCTGGAAAGCAGCTGAAGATTGTTTTTAACAGAGGGATAATTTCTGATTTATGTAGTAACAGGGTCATTTAGGCCACTGTTTTGCGATTGGGCTATAGGGGAAGGAGTGGAAAGAGGGAGAACAGTTAAGAGTCTTTGGCAATGAACCAGAAAAGAGATTATGGTGGCTTGGACAAGCAGCATGAGGTGTGAAGAATTATATGCAAACTATGAGAGAGAGAAAGAGAGAGAGAGAGAGAAGGAAAGAAAGAGAATCTAGGATGTCTCCAGTTTTGGTCCTGAAAAGGATGAAGTTTCTGCCTGCTGTATGCAAAAGACGGGAGAAAATGAGTTTTGGTAAAACATCAGAAATTAAGTTACAAATATGCTCATTTTGGGATGTCAATGAGACAGACAGTGGAGATGCTGGGTAGGAAGTAAAATATCCTCACATGGAATTACGGACAGAAGTGAGGATCGTGGATATACATTTGGGAGTACCAACATATAGTTGGTATTTAAAGACAAGGGAAGAGTGAGATAGAAAAGAGCAGCTGATTGAGCCCTGGAGCACAACAGTCAAGTACAAGGAGAAGAAAGCAACTGGCAGAGGGATCTTTGAAGTCAGATCGGAGAAAAAGCCCAGAGTATCTGCTTCCTGGAGGGAGGGGGTGTCTGTTATAATCAAATCTGCCTATAGGTCAACAAAGATGAGGATTGAAAATTGATTCTGGGATTTATAACTTTGAGCAGGACAATTAGAACGGGTGAAAATCTGATTGTAGGTGGTTTAAGAGGGGGAAGTCAGGAGATGAATTAGAGGCAGGATGTGTAGAGAACTGATTCTAAGGGTTTTGCCACAAATGGAAACACAGAAATGAGGTAACTGGCAAGGGAATCGAGGTCAAAAGAAGTTTGTATTGTTTATTATGTAAAAATCAGAGAAATGACAGTATGTTTGATTATGTGCTGATGGGAATAGTCTAATAGAAAGGGGAAGAGGCAAGAGCAAGAGGGGAGAATTGCTGGAGTGATGGCCTTTCATAGGGACGAAGGGATGCGATCTGGGGCATAGGTGGAGGTATTGGCCTTATACAGGGGCAAGGGGATTTCATCCATAGCAGCAGGGGCCCATAGACAGGCTATGGAGATGTGACTAAATCCGTAAGTAAAATATAACACAAAAAAGTTCTCAAATGTTCCGTCACATGATCTGCTCTGAAATTTTCTGTACCTACAGTTGACTAAGGAGAGTCTCGGTTTTAGAGAACTCTAGCTGGAGACTTAATTAGCTCCTAAGAACATTCTGGATACCTTGTGAGGCTGGGGTGCCAGAGTGCCCCCCACTCCACCCTGCTTTTACTCTTTGCATTTCAGCTTCTCTGGATTCTTCCTTCTACCCTAGGCAGGACTAGCAGAGCAGTTATTTTAGAGCATGAATCACTTCCATTAAATGTATTTAATGTTATATTTAAGAAGATCCTTTTAAACCTAATGCTTGCATTTTCAAACTGAAACGAGTGAAGTATTTTGTGATTTTTATAGCAAAACTATATTCCTTATTCCTAGGGAATGAATGAAATTGCAGGCACATTTTATGTTCATCTGTTTTTATATTTTATGTCACAGTATTAGCTCATTTAATTATTCACAAATATGACAAAAAACTATTTTAGACCTTATAAATCAAACATATAAATGGCCTAAGAGTTATAATCTGACATAGCAATATTTCTTAGTATAATTTATAATTTGACAGTAATGAAATTCATAAATAGAAATTGCATTGATAAAATAGGCAGGAAAAGAGTCTAATATATAATGGTCGTTATGATAAGAAAATAGTTTTTTCAATTGTTAAAAGTTGATAATAGCTTAATTGCAGGCTATTAAATCTGAGAAATAATCCTTCAATCTTCTTAACCTTTAAATATTTCTAATACCAATTATTGCCTGCCTATAATAGTTTAATAAGATTTCCAATTGTTTTATCATAATAGTCCATCTCTACAATAATTGTTTCAAATGAACATTGTTAAAAGTTTTCAGGGAAAATTAGCCATTCTACTCCTAGGTCCATAGCTAAGAGAAATGGAATCAGATGTCTACACAGAAACTCATATATGAATATTCATAGAAATATTATTCATATTTGCCAAAAAAGGAGAAACAATCCAAATTTCTATTGGCTGATGAATGGATAAACAAAGATGTTCTATCCACAGTGGAATATTATGACAATAAAAAGGAATGAAATACTGATCCGTCCTACAGTGTGTATGAACCTTGCAAATATTATGCTAAGTGAAAGAAGCCAGACCCAAAGGCCATATATTATATGATTTCATTTATATGAAATGTCCAAGATAGACAACCTGTATAGGTGGGAAATAGATTGTACTATGGTTGTCTGTGGTGGAGGGAGGAGAGGGGACTGGAAATGGGCAGTGACTACTATTGAGTATGAAGGTTTTTGGGGGAGTGATTAAATTTTTTAACTTGAGATACTGGTGATACTTGTACAACTGTGTATATATATTAAAAACCACTAAGTTGTATACTTGAAAGGAGTGAATTTTATGGCATACAAATTATATCTTCATAAAGTTTTTAAAAATATTAGCTTAAGGGGTGCCTGGCTGGTTCAGTTGGTGGAGCATATGACTCTTGATCTTGGGGTTGTGAGTTGGAACCCATGTTGGGCATAGAGGTTACCTAAAAAAATATTAGTTTAACAAAGACAGCATGGAAGTTATTTTTTTAAGAGTTTGTGTCACACACAAACTCTTAAAAAAGTATACAAGTATACATACATACAAGTATATATATGTATGTACATATATATAAAAGAGAGACAGAAAAAGCAAGAGTGGGTAGAGGGGCAGAGGGAGAGGGAGAGAGAGAATCTCCATGCTGCGCATGGAGCCCGATGCAGGGCTCGATCTCACGACTCTGAGATCATGACACAAGCTGAAATCAAGAGTCGGATGCTCAACTGACTAAGCCACCCAGGCGCTCCAGAAGTTACTTTAGATTGTCACTTAAAACCACCTTTCAAATAAATTCAGAAGTTTTCTTTCCATTATACTCTTTAAAGAAAAAAAAAAATGCAGCCAGTGTATGACTCACTGTGAAAAAAAAATGAGGTAAAAGAATAGGCATTTTCCATTGCTTTTCTGTTACAGCAAATGACTATTGAAAGGCTGATTAAAGGTCACAGGGACATTATATTTCTAGAAATATATTTTTAAGCTGCTTGAAGTCCCAAACAATAAGTGTTGATTGTACAAGCAGACCGGGACAGATGAATATGAAAAAGTGCCATTGTGATGCCAACTCAATATTTAGAAATTTCTCTGTAGAATCGAGTGATTTCTTTCTCTTGGGTTTAGTCTTTTCCTCAGTGAGAAACAACTATGAGAGCCATGCAGTAAGTTCAGTTGTGGGTGTGCCTGTGAGGACCACAATGGAATGGGAAACACTGGGGTAATGACACTCAGGTCCACCCAGCTGCTGGCGATCCAGACTGGTGTCTGACCAGACAATTCAACCAAGACATTCAAAAATATCATGTCTCTTTCTCCCCAGAAGAACTCAAGTACCTTCATCTGAAGAATTCAAGGTATTGCGAATATAAAATAAGGTGACTGAGTACATCCCCAAAAAACCTGCTTTTGCCTGGATGCTTAATTGTACTTTCTAGTTTACACAGAACACTCACAGGAATTACCATTACAGGGCCCTTTTGACAAACCTTGGTATTGATAGAATTTGTTCCCTTTTCTCTATTGTGTGATGAGGAAATAATCTTAGTGCTTGGAACACACTTAGGGTCACATTGTCTAATAGGTGTCTTAGCCCAAAATTGGACCTTTGTTACTGACTCCTGGTCAAGGTTCCTTTCATCATACAATGCTGCCCCCATCAACCAGGGCCTCAATAATAAGCCCTCCAGAACCACGTTGGTGACCAAGTTTCTTCTGATCTTCTGTCATCACAGGTCATGAAAGAGGACTCATGCCATCAGGCTTAGATAATCCCAATTCTATCCAAGATCTCTTTGCATAGTATATAATTTCTTCAAAGATTTATTGTGTTTTCCATTATCACTCCTACTATTATGATCTCATATCTACTTAGTATTCTGTCTTCAGCCTTCTTCTCCCAATGGGAGACATCAAAGCAGAGTAGTCAAAAATGTTGACTTTGAAGTCAAGACACAAATTTTATAACCTGGTTTTGTCACTTACTAACTTTGTTTTTTTTTATATTTTAAATTTTAAATTTTTTTATAAACATATAATGTATTTTTATCCCCAGGGGTACATGTCTGTGAATCACCAGGTTTACACACTTCACAGCACTAACCATAGCACATACCCTCCCCAGTCACTTACTAACTTTGTGAACTTGAACAAATGACTTAACATAGTTGGGGCTCGGTTTTCTTATATGTAATACAGAGATAGGAACCAAGTCCCCTTCAAATGTTGTAGTATTTAAATGTAGGGTGGTGATCTAATTCATCATCCAGATAACCACAGAGGGCCACAAATACAAGTGAGAGTGCTGTGGGCAGCCAGGACATATGGCAGCCTATGTAGATGAAACACTGCATGGAATGGGACTAACACACTGTCTGGCTCATAGCAAGGCTGTCACGTGCTGTTCTCTCTGACTCAGACACTCTTCCCCCCTGCTCTTTGCTGGCTGGCTCCTCCTTATTCTTTAGGTCACAGTTTAAATGCCACTTCTTCAGCAAAGCTGTCCCTGACCACCCAATCTAGATCATTCTTTTCTTTCATAGAACTTACTGCAATTTGAACCTTTGCATGTATGTATGTTCTTGCCGATTGCCTCTTTTCCTTTTTCTGTTGGAAGCTCCATCAGGGCAGAGACTGTATCTTTTTCATTCACCAGTGTATTCTCAGAGGCTAGCTTAATGCTTGGTCGGCATTCAAATACTTTATAAAATGGATAAATGAATGCATGATTATCTATTCCTGTTCTCTATACTGGTGGTTCTCAATAAGGATGATTTTGTCTCCCAAGGAACATTTTGGGATGTCATGGCTGAGGCCAGGTTGCTCCTGGCATCTACTGGGTAGAGGCCAGTGTGCTGCTGAAAGTCCTACACAGTGCACAGGATAGCTTCCCACGACAAAGAATTACCCAGCCAGTAGTGTCAGTAGTGATGTGATTGTACCCTGTCCCTCGTGACATAAGGATTTTTATTACCGTGAGTGGGTGCCAAAATAATGGCTCTACTGGAAAAGTTATTTGCATTTTAAACTTAAAGATGCATACCATGAAAATGGTGAAAGAAATCAAACTCCTATCTCAAGAATGAAGCAGTAGATGGCACTAGAAGACACTGTAATTTACTCTTAAATTTCTTTGTTAGGTGAGTCATCTTTATGATTTATAATTTATCATAGTTAATTTCACCCCTTTTCTACACATATTTATTTTTGCACTAAACTAGATGTATTAAGGTCATATCACAATATTTCTGCCATTCAGTTCCACAAATATTCAGCTAGTACCTAATATGTGCATGGTGCTCTGCTATGTATGGAGATACAGAAGTCATTCACAGGCTTTGTCCTCAATAAACTTGACTCCTTGACAGATCCCATATGATCAACATATCCTTCTGGTAGTCTCAGACCATTACTTGGAGTAATTTATCAATATTCAGGATTTTCTCAGTCCTAGGTGGGCATGTCACTACAGTAGTGTGATATGTGACATTGATATGTGTGAATTAAGAGAGAATCCTGTCTGGCCTTCTGGAACATCCCCAAGACTTCAGACATCTATAGTTTTTATTTCCATAGAAAAGGAAACCCACGTTCTTTTCATGTTAGAGTAAACAATGGATCTGTGCTTCGGTTCAGTTAAAGCACAGGAATCCTAGAAAACATTTCAGCTGTTATCAATGATTTTTGTTATAGGAAATCTAGCAGACCAATTTCTTGAACTTAGATTTATTGAGTACTACTCGTGTTTCAGGCACCATACTAAGCACTGAGGATAAGAAGACGAATGAAACAATTTCTTTACAGGAGGAAGAGGTGTTCAGGTGTTCCCCATCTCAGCAGACGGTGTCATCATTTATCTAGTTGCACAGGCCACAAATCTGGGAATCATTCTTTTTTTTTTCTTTTTAAAGTGGGATCTATGCCCAGTGTGAGGCTTGAGCTCATGATCCCTAGATCAAGAGCCGCATACTCCACTGACAGACAGTGAGGTGCCCCAAGAATCAAGTTCTAACTCCTCCTTTTCATTCCTACATACAGTCCATCAACAAACAGTGTCGACTCTACCTCAGATATGTCCATTTCTTATACAACCACTTGTACCACCCTCATCTGGACCATCGTTCTCTCTCTCTTAGGCTATTGGGATAGCCTTGTAACTGGCCTCCTTTCTTTCACTCTCTTGGTATTGATTTCTCCACCCAGCAAGAGTTGCCCTTATAAAATGGAAGTCAGATTTGCCATCCTTCTACTATCTTCCCATTGCAGTTAGAATAACATCTACACTTGCATGGCCAAGTTCATACCAGTCTCGCTGACCACCTCTCCTAATACTTCTACTGTTCTCTTTAGCACAGCTCTAATACACCAGTTTCATACCAAATGGCACCTTCAACTGATACTGACTTAACATGTTGGGGGAATAATTCAGTTAGATGTTGGCTCCACCCTCAAAAAGTTGAGCATTTGTTGGGGAGTGGTAGGTCAGGTTAACATAGCAATGGGATGAACTGGGTCAGTAAGTGCTTTCTCATGATGAGAGGAAGACTTTCTGGAGGAAATAATTGAGTTCTGTCTTGGAAAATAAAAGAGGTTACAACACAGTCAAGAGAAGAATAAATGAACTCAGATATGAACAAAAATAAAAGATCTTGAATGAAGACTTTATGGTGTTCCCTAGGGCTGTGGCCTAGAGATGTATTGTACAGGCGGGTGTAAGGGTTGCAAATCTCCTTGATTGAGACATTTTTTTTTTTTTAAGATTTTTTTATTTATTTATTTGTCAGAGACAGAGGGAGAGAGAGCAAGCACAGGCAGACAGAGTGGCAGGCAGAGGCAGAGGGAGAAGCAGGCTCCCTGCCGAGCAAGGAGCCCGATGTGGGACTCGATCCCAGGACGCTGGGATCATGACCCGAGCCAAAGGCAGCCGCTTAACCAACTGAGCCACCCAGGCATCCCTGATTGAGACATTTTTAAACATCTGCATGGCTCTTTCTTTCCAGAAAAATAATAGAAAAGTTACCTACAATCTGTCTACTGTGCGCCTTATATCAGGCATTCTCCTAGTTTATGTACCTTATCTCATTTGATTCTTACACCATGCATAGGGCATTGGTGGTATAATCCCTTTGGGAAACACAAGAAACTGAGGCACAGAGAGGTTACATTACATGCTAAACATTATAGGGCAAATAAGTGGCATTTGGGTCTAGGTCCATCTGCTTTCAAAATGCATTTTTTCCTACTAAGATATACTACCTCCCTATTAGGCTGTTAAACTGTTTGTACTGTAGTCTCCCCCCGCCCCCAGTGACATCATTAGTCACATGGTGAAAATCACTTTTTGAAGCTTTTGGATGTGTGTTTGAAACACTTCAGGTTTACTCGAAGAAGGTCCTTGTTTTGCCTCAGTGACTCTTCGGAAAATCATTTTCCACCAGTACAAATGTATTTAATCAGTTAAGACCATTCCAAAGGAATTGCTCATTTGCCTAAACATAAATTTTGTTTGGAAAACACTTGCAAGTGTAGAGACAGCTTCAATATGAATTATGGCGCTTGGAGTGTTCAAGTAAGATTGATAGCGGCTGGACTCAGGATTAATGTCATATTTTTCTGCAGAAGGACTTTAGTAAGTTTAGTTATGGCAGCATTAGAAGTCAGCTTAGTCTGTGGAGAATTTTAATTAAGTTCTCAGCAGCTAGTAAGTACACCATATTCTGAGGCCATTTTCTCCAAGTAGCCATAGAAAATTGGGCCTGTGTACATGAACACCATGCATGGATATAAGTCATAGCCAGCAGGAAGGTTCAAAGGGTAGGAAGTTGGCTCTGAGTGATGTTTGCAGAAACTTCAAGCCAACTTAACCATCAGATTTGCATATTGGTTTCTACTTCTTTTAAGATAATCTTTGAGTTTTTTCCATTTACAATCATATCTAGCTCATGAATTCATTTTTCAGAACAGCAGTGAGTGTTCCTGATGTCCAAAGCTCACAAAAATTACCTACATTTCTTTTTGGGATACAATTATATACTTTAACTTTGCTTTTCTTTTGTCTGTTTCTCCCTAAGTTAAATCTTTCTCCTTTAATAATATTTCCCCATCTCTGGCTATGGTGGGCCTAGAGGTGATGGTTGAGGAGACCATACTGAGAGTCCCTGGGCTCAGGCAGCTGCCTTGAGTTCAGTGCCCGTTATTTGTAGTCGTGTCTATCCTTATGACACTACTGATGACACTGCTTATTTGGAAAATTGCTGTTCTCAAGTGGAAACTTCAAAATTTTCTGTTTTGAACAAGACTTAGAAGTGGACTTCTTGTGTACTTCATGAAAAACGCTTTCAGTTTGAGGAGAAGGTCATGAAAATAAAGACTGAAGATCTGTTTTTAAAGTTCGTTTCCTCTTTCCTTCTCCTTAAAGCTTTACTTTGGGTAATGACAACACCATCCTTTCAGTCACCCAGGCTTAAAAGTTCAGTCATCGTCTGATTTCTTTCTTGTCCTTAAGACCTATAGCTTTGGCTGTTGTTTTTTTTCTTATTTAAACATCTCTCTGACCTCATTATTTCTTGCCTAAGCAATTAGAAAAATCTCAAAAAAACAAAAAAAAAAGAAAGAAAAATCTCCCAGTTTGTCTGCTTCACTTTACTCTTACCTCTGTTGCAGTGATGTCTTTCCGTATTTGTCTCCCTTTTCTACACTATTAGCTGCTTGACAATGATACTATCTTATTGATGCTGTCTCTTTAGTGCCTGTTACAGTACCTGCCACACGGCTGTAAATCAGCATTTATTCAACAAATGTTTATTGAATACCTACTCTGCTCTAAGCACAGCAGCTGCGGAAGTGAAAAAAATAGACATGGCTCTGCCCTCATGCCACCTAAGATCTAGTGAGGAGAGATAGACAAAGAATAAGTAGGAAACAAATAAAAATTAAGTTGTATTAAATTAGCTTAAAAAAACAAGGGAATGAATAGAGAATAATAAGGGGGTTTCTACTTTAGGTAGGGTTCATAGGAGCCTGATGGAAGAAAAGTAGCAAGCCACATAATGAAAGGGCAAAGAGAATGGCAGACAAAGGAAACAGTATGTGCAAAGGTCCTGAGGTGGGACCCTTGGTTTATTTGGAGAACCAGAACAAGACCAGTGTGCCTGAAGCCTAGTGTCAAGAAGTATGATGGGATTCCAAGGCCAGGCACGGCAGGGTCACATCGTGAATTTTCATGGAAGGGCAAAGGCTTTTAGGATCCTTTGAGGATAAGGACCTCAGATAAGCATTTGCAAAGGATGAATCTTGCTGCTTTGTGGGGAGCCAGAAAGAGGTCACTAAGGCCAGTAGGTGCTTTGTAGGGATCCAGGTAAGAGTTGTTCTCACATGAATAAATTACCCCTTTTCTAGATTTTTGTAATTGCTTTCCATCTGTCATCCTAATTCACTTTCCACTGTAGATTTATTTTTCTAGTCAACCTTTAATCACATTTCTGTATTCTGTATTTTCTAATACATTTAATACATCTAGTACATTCTGTATTTTCTAACATATCTAATACATATTTCTGTATTCTGCATTTTCTAATACATAAAAATTCCAGTACTGAGTCCTGGGGATGGAATTCAACACTTCCTGTGACACTCCCCTGTACAGATTCATCTTTCCTGTGCTCAGGCCAAACTGTGTTACTCATCAGGCCCCAAAGGTGTCCCTCGCTTTTCCACCTCTAAGTATTGAATCAGCTGATTCTGTCTGGAATGCTTTCTTCCTCATTTCTTTCTATTAAGTGTTTGTGCTTCCTTTCGTGTCTGGCACAGGTACTAACACTTCCCTGAAATGTTTTCTGATACCAAGAACCAGAAATAGTGCCTCCCTCATTGGACTCACTTCTGACAGCATCTTTTTCTTTTTTTCCTACCTTTCTCTCTGTCATCTTACCTTCCTCTGTGTCATTCCTTTTTGAATCTACTAGCTCCGGTCTTATTGAAGTCAGTGCGTGTTTGTGTATTGTAGTATCTAACAATACGCAAAGTGTGTGTGTGCGTTTAGTGGCCCATATCTTTGTAGTCATTGCACAATTTTGAGATTATTTTTTACCAAAACGGGTTTGCTTTCGAGCCCCGTATTCCTGGATTGGTACTCAGTTTGAATCTTTGAACATTTGGTTCTCAGATAAAATTTCATGTGCATGTGTTTGCCCAGAAAATCCCCCTACGTCATAAGAGTAGTAAGAGCTTGGTGTTTACCTCTAAGTCATACTCTTTAATTAATCTTGAGATTTCAGAAGTTAATAGGTATAAAGAGATACCAGGAAGAAAGTAGCTATAATAAAGAAAGTGCAGGAGAGGAAATTGGGGTTGACATTAGCTCAAGCAGATATGCCAGGAAAAAGCTGAGACATGATTAGAATCTCAAATGTCAAAGAAATGAAGGCCATCGAGAGCAGGAAGTGGTAATTGTATCAGAGAAGCAGACTTTGTCAGAGAGTAGAATGATTCAGGAGAAACATCCTAAGACGCTGCGTTTTGGGATTCTGTGTTGTGACTGAATGATAGTGCGGAGGAAGCCTAGGCCCTCGCCTTGCACAGACTTTGGTTCTACCTTGTGCCTTTCAGGTAGGAAATAAATTTCGAGAACTGTAGTATTGCTTTCAGTGCAATTACTGTATGGTCTGGTAAATAGCCTCTAGCTCTAGGCAGAACTGGGTTCAAATCATGGTATTTCCACTTTTTGGATTGATGGCTATGGATAAATTAGTTTATCTCTAAGTCTCAGCTTTCTTGTTTGGAAAATGACAATAAAAATACTCATTACCACCCATGGTTGAAAATTAAATAAAGAATTTCATGGAAAAAGCACTTAGTAGAGAGTCTGGTTCATGGGACAGTACTGTTGGTTTCTCTCTCCCTCTCTTTGCCCTTCCAAGGAGACAAATGGGGATTTTCATCTTTCTCTATAGCCAGGTGTATGACATTGAGAAGGAACAGCCTTTCTTTTTTTAAGATTTTGTTTATTTATTTATTTTGACAGAGATCACAAGCAGGCAGAGAGGCAGGCAGAGAGAGGGGAAAGCAGCTCCCCGCTGAGCAGAGAGCCCAATGCTGGGCTCCATTCCAGGACCCTGAGATCAAGACCTGAGCGGAAGGCAGAGGCTTAACCCACTGAGCCACCCAGGTGCCCCAGGAACAGCCCCTTTTAACACTCCCACATCAAAAGGTCAAGGGTGACTGATAATCATTGTATTAAGATCTATACTAGATTATGGGGGAAGTGAATATGATCCCTGCTGTAGGATTTTCACTTTATCCTGTAAATAAGCACTAGAGGGAGGTGACTTATTTATAACCTCAGAAGGATCATCGAGGCTTTAGGGGTTAAGAACGGATGGAACTTGGGCAGTTGTGAAGTTCTAACAGACTGTTGCCTTTTAACAGGTTATAAGAGAGATTGAAATTACAAGAGAGGAACAGGAGGTTTTACCTTGTTTACAAACCTACATATTGCTTCACTTATTGCGAAGAACAAGTGTTTTTTTTTTTTTTCATAGTTGAAGATAATAAACCTTTAGCCTTAATTGAGGCAAGAGGTGATGGTATTCTAGTCTAAGCTAGTGGCAATGGGGAGGGCATTACAGGTGTCCTCCACTTTTCAAAAGTCCCTGTTATGCCACTTGTCATTTAGGAAAGACCAGCATTAGTACTTGGGGTTTTTGTGTGTGTTTATTTTTGTCTTCTATTTTTTGGTCTTTAAAAATTTTATTTATTTACTTATTTATTTACCAACTGAAAGAAACCCCAAGAAGTATTTTACTTTTCTGAAAAAAGGGGAGTGTTCAGCGTTGGTTTTGTATGGAGCTATGACAGAGGCAGCTCGCCCAGCTCCTTCCCCAGAAACCACAGTCAGCATCTCAGCATCAAGCCACCAGAGCTTTGAACTCTGTCTGTGAGCATCTGTGCTTTATCTCAATTTATTTTGTGCATCTGTTAGCAAGATGTGTCCTAAGGGATCAGAAAAGCCTAAGAGAGGTGATTTTGGGGGGAGTCTGGGAACATTCAAAATTTTTTCATATAAATTAATGGCAATTGCTTCTTTGCTTTACACCCTTTTGGCAAAGGAAAGGATAAGAACGCTCTACTTTCAGATAGCAGTGGGAGGGAACCTGTAATTTCAAAATTGCTTAAGTAGAATTGGCAGGATGTAATTATTGAAAATTGGGGAGGATGGGCAGGAGAGGGCAGAGACCAGGCTGATGTACAGACTTCTCACTGAGATAAGGAGATACTAGAAAAAAAAAATAAGTAGGGGGAGAGAGGACAGATTTTCCAGTTAGTTTTCAACCCAGTGAGTTTGAGGTGCATGTGGGCAATTTCAGGGGTTGTGTCTAGCAGGAGGATGGTTATCAAACTCTGGAAATCAGAGGAGAAAAGTGGTCTGGAGACACACCATTGATATTTATCAGCACAGAGAAGGTATCAAGGCACAGAAATGGATCACTAGTGCCACAGACTGAATGTTTATATCCCGGCCCCCCAATTCTTATACTGAAATCTGTCTTAGCCTGTTAAGGCTTCTATAATATATAAATGCCAGTGACAGGGTAGCTTATAAAGAACGGAAATGTATTTCTCACAGTTCTGGAGGTGGGAAATCTACGATCAAAGCACCAGCAGGATCATGTTCTGGTGACCGCCCTCTTCCTAATTCAGAGCCACCAACTTTTTGCTGTGTCCTCACAAGGCAGAAGGGGCTAGGATCAACATGGAGGCTCTTTTATCAGGCACTGATCCTATTCCTAATGGCTCCACTGGCATGCTCTAAGCATCTTTCAAAGACCCCACCTACTAAAACCACCACTTTTGGGGGGTTGTGATTTCAACATATGAATGTTGGGGGGATACTAACATTCAGATCGTAGCAAAATCTAATCCTCAGTGTGCTAATATTTGGAGGTGGGGCTTCTGCTCAGTGATTAAGTTATGAAGGTCTCTCATGAATGAGATCAGTGTCCTTATAAAAGAAATGCCAGATAACTCTCTTGCCCCTTCTACCACGTGAGGACATAGCAAGGAGGTCACTATCTATCAACTAGTGAGCAGACACTGAATCTGCTGGAGCCTTGAGCTAGGACTTCCCAGCTTCTAGAGCTATGAGAAATAAATGTTTGTTGTATAAGCTGCACAGTGTATGATAATCTGTTATAGCAGCCCAGAGTACGACATTCGGGGAAATTATATAGACTGAGAAGACCTATGATAGAGCCCCCTGGTCGGTTTAACGGACGGGTGGGGATGCACAAAGGAGATGAGAAAGTATGAGCAGGAAGAAGCATCTTGCTTACCCCTATGTCCCCAGAGTCTGGAATAATGCAAACTTGCCATTATACAAATAATGAAGGGTGACTCAGTGAGTAAATGACTGGAAGAATGGAAGTGTTCACATGTGAGAATGAGAGAAGTTAAGGTTAAGGAGGCAGGTCTTAGTCTCACTTTGAAACGTCTGATTGGATAAGCCAATTTGCTTAGACTTTATCCAATAGCCCACTGGGTCCCAAAACTTATTGTGCACTAGAATGACCTTGGGAACGTGAAAAATACTGATTCCTGTTGCCATCTTCTTTTTCAGCAGGTCTTAAGTGACATCCAGATCAGCATATAGTTGATCAGCACGCTAGGCAATCCTGTTGCCAGTCAGTACTGTCACGTTTTGAGAACCACTAATCTAGAGTGTGGGGGGGTTAAGAGAGAAGTTTTTCAAACTGGAAATTCAGCTGTATCAATCTTTATAGTTTAGTGATACTGTCCCTGAGCTCTTGGGTTGCCTTACATGGTAGACTAACTATGGTCATAAAATGCAGCATCTTCCCCAGCATATAGAAGTGGAGAGAGGAACAGAAAGTGGGAATAAGATCATGTCATTCGTAATATGTAACGCTGGTATTTCTCACAGGCAGCCACTAATTTAATAATTACACTTTTTGTAGTTATGTTTTTTGGTAATTACATCATTTTATATACATAAACTTTTGGTCTTATACATAGAATTTTGGTTCATAAAAGCTGTACTTTCAAGACTACTTTCAAGGATCATTCCTATAGTTTGTTACAAAAGCTATACTTTCCTAGAATATACAAAATTTGAACGAGAAGGGAGAACTTTAAGTCAGATCTTGGACCCAACGAAACAAACAAAATATTTTGGCTCCAAAACAAACAGCACGTAATGGAAGCATTTCTAATAGAAGTGTTCTAGGATAAAGGAAGCAAATAGGAAGGGAACTGTTGCCAGTACTTCAAAAAGGAAAGGAGTGTGATTCAAAGACCTGTTTCCCAGCTCAAGAAGGAAGACTTAAAATGCCACGC
This sequence comes from Mellivora capensis, assembly GCA_004024625.1. NCBI lineage: Eukaryota > Metazoa > Chordata > Mammalia > Carnivora > Mustelidae > Mellivora > Mellivora capensis. Next base: position 14,699 of record PISX010005213.1, on the reverse strand, counting down.
TTCCCTGAGGGGCTGGGTGTTCTCATGGCTGGAGGTTTCATTACTGATTGGCACAAGCTTTTCGAGATGAACTGAACAAACTTTTTTCTCTTGCATTTTCGATGGTCAAGGCTGGAAATGACCTTTTCAGAGAAACTGGGAAGGAGTTACCAAGACAGTGTATGTCATAAGGGCAGGTCAACGAGGGCAGCACAGGGCAATGTGAGAGGGAACACTTGGCATGCCCTTTGGGGAAAGGAAGAAAAAGAGCTGGGAAATGACAAGAGTACCAGAGAATAGAGCAGAAAAATGTCTTCTGGCAGAGGCTACGACTTACCTAACAGTTTCTGGTGCCAGAGTCTCTGCATTTAGCCATTTAAAGAACACATTCCCATCTTTGTGGCTTGGAGACAGTTTTGCTCCTGAGGCTGGAGGGTGGAGCAGGATCAAGGTTAGTCAACAGTGATTCTTGTCTGAAGTATTTCCTCCACTGCTTTCTACCCCACTCAGTCTGCTTTACTGATCACCTCCTGGTGTATTGTGTTTGTTTACCATATATATCTCTTCAGTAGAATAAGCTCCATTAAAGAGGAAGATGTCCTAATTTAGTCAGTACTGTATCCTCGGCATCAAAACCAATACCCTAGCGTATAGTAGCTGCTCAGTAAATATGTTTTGGAGGAAATGAATGAATAAATGATCTTTGGCATTGAAGATGGCAGAAGTCAGGAACTAATGACACGAGGTGGCTAGGGGGTGGCAGCTTCGCATCTCTTCTGCCCATGGGAAAGCTTACTGGGACAGGAAGGAGCTTTACAAGAAGAAATGGAAAAGGGCAAATCAAGATAGCAAGTCTAAAGAAGGGGAAGTTGGTTGAGAGCCTAAAAAAGGAACATTTGGAAAATTATTTATCCCAAATATTGCAGGCTTTACCCAGCTTTGCCTACAAAATAAGGTCTGTTGGAAATAGTGATGAGATTTGAGAGTAACTGAGTGGTATTAGGTCAAGAATTCAGGAATGTGCTAATCCCGCTTAGCCCAGACTCCTCCTCCATGTGAGATCCCTGAGAGACAGTCACACAAGGGGAAATGGAAAATGAAAAATCAAGTGCCACTTTGCGATTATGTGAATATTGACGGATAAATTTTCTAAATGGGGACCTCTCTGGTTAACTGCACTATGGCACGTGGCTTATGCTCATGATCTAAGGAGCAGCCTCTAAGAGAGACCAGTTAGAATTGGTTCTGGTTCCTTAAGAGTGGCTGGCAGGGGAGGTAGTCACAGAAGTTACGTAAGACAACTTAGTTAACATGTCCCATTGCCCCATTGAGTTACTCATGAAGCGCAAATAAAGTGTTTACTCTTATAAACGGATAGCATTGCTTTTTTTTTTTTTAAATCTTATTTGTTGTCTCATCCATTAGAATGCAAGCTCTGTGAGGATAGAGATCCCTTGTTGCTTTGTTTATAGCTCCTGCCTCCTTGCCTAGAATAGTATCTAGCACATAGCCGGTGTTCGGTGAGCGAAGCCAGATGAATGAGCTAATTTGCATTTTCCATCTTTTAAGGAGAGATGAGAGCTGTTGGATTCCCTTGAGAAAATAATGTAAGTGCCAAAGAGTTAGTCTCTGTGCCCCAACTGCTACCACATGCTGTGTGTCTGAGGTCACCATGTATCAGGAGCCCTATGAGGGAGGAGGGGAGAGTTGTGACTGGGACAAAGAAATGGCAGCAGCCTTTAAATGGCAGACACTATGAAATAAGCACTTGGAATCCATCAACTGTTTGCAAGCTGCATGGGCAAATATTGAAATTCGTGTTTGGGAGGTATTTCTAGTAACTGAATTGCTCCAGAAGAGAGTTATAGAAGTCACAGCTTTTTCAGGTACATGGCAAGGCTGGGATTACATAAGACACTAGAGGTCACTGATATCATCCAAACCCCTAAAACTGAGTTGCCAAGCTGATTGGCTAAGATGCCGAAATGGGAAGGCCAAGTTCACCCAGAGAGAAACTGAGAAGTGGCTATAAAATCATCTGTGGAAAACCAAGAACCTCACAGCTAAGAAAGTGTGTGTGTCGTGCCCAGCAGTGAGAACATGGGTTTTTGTTGTTGTTTTGTTTCGACAAGCAGCTTACATATCTCAGATGGATAGCTTGAGACTTAAGCAAACAGATCTTCGAGGAAGACTTACTTCAGAGGAGAGATGCACAGCTTGGGGTGACAGTGTCTTACTGATACTAGATTTGGAAGCTTTTCCAATTGCCAATAATCCAGCTATGCATCCTTGAAATAAATTGCAGACTTTGTAATTAAGAATGACGAACTTGAATCTGTGCTACTGTGGACTGAGATAGCTTCTTCCAACTGTTGTCACCAGTGGACTGTAGGTGGTCATGCAGTGGGGTCCTTATCAGTGTCCCAAACCTTGGCCTAATGTGATTGGCAACTCTTTTTTGTGTGTGTGAAGTGAAGCTAGGAGGAAGTAGAGAAGTTTTCTCACTCCTTGTTCCAGGTTATGATTCACCTATCACTTCCAGGGAGAGGAATACTTCCTGGCAGAGTCCAAGAGTGTTAAAGAGTTATATTTCTTTGAATCGAAATTTGGGTAACATGGATCTCCATAGAATTGATAGTCATGCATTAACTCCCTGAAAATGAAATAAATCGTCCTGTTATTTTGAGAAGTCTCCATGGTTAGTCTTCACGTGTATCCGTAGACCAGTCTGGCACCTGCAAATCACCACCCTTTGTCTCGGCCTGTTTTGTTGTTTTTCTCCTGCTCCGGTGCCCACTGGTCCCTGTTGGAGCCACCAGTTTCACTTTCATCGCTGTCTATCATGAGAATATGAATGCCCATATCAAATGTACTGTTTCCGGTTGCACCAAAGCTTCCCAGGTTCTTAGGGTGCCAGAGCATTGCTGTGGAAAGACTTCTCCACTTTGGGGCCTCTTTTTGGCATTGGAGTGGCGAAATGGCTCAGCTCCCGAACCTGTATCACTGAGTCTCTCTGAAGAGTACTGTCAGCTTCTGTCCAGAAGCTCAGTCCTTTCCCAGAACCCAACAAAGTAGCTCATGAAAATCGTTATTAGGAGGACCTTAGCAAAACCAACCACGGAAGCACAGAATAAAGACAGAGCTGACCGGGGAAAAAGTTCTCGTGACTTTGTTCTTCAAGGGGAGACATGAGGGTCACTGGAGCATTACTCTTCAGGATGTGCAGGCCCGCACAGATTTCAGTTATGTGATACTTCCTGTAATCCCAGCAGATAGTTTTTAGGCTCTGCACCAGAGGCCGGGAAAATGGAGAAGGGGTAGATTCCAGAAAAAATGTAGACGAGAACTCAGGGGACTTCATGCAGATAACATGGGCTGAACCAGGATGAAGGGAGCGCAAGAGGGCTCAGTGTTACTCCAGAATGATGGGAAATGGTGGCCCCAAGACCATCCAGTCTCAATCTGCCGTCTCTTTCTCAATCACGCATCACATGTTATAGTTTTCCACATATTCCAGTGAAATTAGATTCATTCTGCCTCTCATGTGCCCTCATGCTTTCCCTTTTATATGCCTTTGCTCATATTAAAACTCCACTTGGGATTGCTTCCTACCAGCCTTGTGTTCCCTACCATTAAGACCAAGCTCAGGTATTTATTACATTTACGGAAGCAGGATAGTAGAGTTATTAAGAGCTCAGATTTGGAAGAAAGTCCGCCTGAGTTCAACTCTTGGCTCTGATACTTAAAAGAGTGTGACCTTGAGGCATTACTTACCTCACCTATGGTTCAGTTTACTCATCCCCACGGTGGACGTCAGCTGGGTACGGACATCACCATGTTGCAGAGAAGATTAAAAAAGAATATCTATGCAAGACATCTGGGACAGTACTGTTATTAGCCGGTTCATTGTTATTGAACAATTATTATGCATCAGACATTAACTCAAAGGATTTTTTCCTTCTCCTGAGCCGTCCAAGCACAGTAAGAAAACTTCACATTTTTACCTTGTATTAGAGTTATTTAACTGAAGTCTTACCTCCCAGCTAGACTGTAAACTCCTTGAGTAGGTGCTGTGTTCTACCGTGGTTTAGGTTTCCTAAGCAACGTAAGAGCCGAGGACGCAGGAGAGGGCAGTTTGCATTGAGGCAGGTCACTAAGCCAAAGATCTACGGTGATGGCTCTTGGGAATTCAGCGGCAGCACTTGCTACCACGTGGCTGCTGTTGCGATCAAGACTTGATTCGAAGCTTCCAGACGGAGAAGATGGTGGTGGATTTTGTAGAAACAAATTTTTTCTCCATAGTTCAGAAATCGCCTTGGGACTTAGGCAGTGCTGAGCCCAGTTTTGTGCACAGGTTCCTGTTGTGAAGGCTTGGAGAGGCCTTAGGCTCAGGTCATGATCCCACATGATCCCAGGATCCTGGGATCCAGCCCCGCATCGCACTCCTGCTCCGCGGGCAGCCTGCTTCTCCCTCTCCTTCTCCCTCACCCCTGCTTGTGGTCCCTCTCTTGCCGTCTTTCTTCCTGTCAAATAGATAAATAAAATCTTAAAAAAAAAAATAAAAGCAACAAACAAAAGTTACTTGTGGTAGATGTAGTAGACAGGGGTTCTGTATGTGTAGGTACAGGAACCAGAGTGGTTATAGTTAGAACATTTTTGCTGGTACAGACTGGTTTTAGATGCATAGGGGCTAGCAATTACTTGCTTGGGGGTTTTGGTCCTCCAAGGGATTTTTTTTTTTTCTTCATGAGAAACACATGTTTTGTACAAAGAATCAAATGGGAGTCATGCATTAAATAAATATAGGTCATGCATTCTTTGACATATACATTTTTTTATCCCCAACGTATTTTTTTTCTTAATAAAGAATATAGTGCTGATTTTTACTAATTCTTTCTTTCTCTTATTCTGTGTATTAAGGGATTCTGGGGGAAAAAATTAAGCTTCTAGTAAAACCTGATTTAAAATGTCATTTAAAGATGGGAAAGCCCCGGTTACTGCATTATTAAATCTTTTCCTGCCTAATATCTGGGAACCGACAGAAACAATATTTGGAGAAGAAAGAGGTGGAAATTCAAGCACTGACAGTTCCGTGCATTCTGAAGCGTCAAATTTTCTGTATATGTTTTCATTGTGAGTTACATATGCTTAAAAATGATGGGAGATGCAATAATAGAAGAGATCCTGTCCTCAGATGTTATCACTTATCTTTTCCTCCTTGCTGATTTATGGTTTTGGAAACCTTCAGCTTGATATAAACACACTTATTTTTTCTTTCACTAATTTTATCCCATGTTTTATTATGAAGGGGAGCAGAATTTGCTCCCCCAAGGTATGTCTCTTTGTCATAAGGATTATTTAAGGCTGATTATTTTTTTTTAAATGGCAGACAGAAAAAGCTCTGAAAACCAAGTAGAAGTTACCCTTTGGTAGGATACATTTACATTTAAAAAGGAAATCTCCATTTCTAAGGATGACTGTAAATCTCTGGAAACTTCTCAATGGAGAAGGCAGCAACTTAAATCTGCTTAACAGTTGTACCCTTGTTTGCTGGGCTTTGCCTCATTGTCTCCTCCAACTGGCTTTCCTCCCTCCCTGCTCCAAAATCTTTCTTTTGTGTTTACTGAAGATGGTCTGTAAGATGGTGGTTTGAGTCATTTTCTGGGAATTGACTCACTTTTCCTGTGTGTCTTGCATGTATATGGGAGGTGTGCATGTTATGAAACTTCTGTTTGCTTTTGTCCTGTTAATCTATCTTCTATTACAGGGGGTAGAGGGAAAATTGTCTTTCTTCCCCCACAATTATTTGGAACGTATGAAAAAGAGGTCTTAGAAAATCGTGATGTCTTGCTGTTTTTTGGTCCAATTTTAGAGGAATTGGACCAAGTATGTTATCAGTGATATATAAAGATGGTATTATTTATAACTTTCTCCTTAAATATGTAAGTGTGGCCAGCAAGGACACCCCAAATCCTGTTTTTGCTTTTCCTCTCCCTCTGTCGGATTGCATGGTGGATTCTGCAGCATCCTGCCCTCCTGCCAAGGCTATGGCTGAAGGTCAGTTTGTGGAGGCCTAGAAAAATCAAGGCCATCCCACCTCAGGTTTAGCTTTAGCATAAGTAACAGCCATCTTAGCTCCGGCAGCCATCTCAGACCCTTGTGCCCAAAGGCTGAACTTTCCCCTACTTTGCTTTAGTAAGCCCCACCCTGCTTTAGTTCCAGAAATCCCCATCCTGCTTTAGTAAGCCCCACCCTGCTTTAGTTCCAGAGACCCCCATCCTGCTTTAGTAAGCCCCACCCTGCTTTGGTTCCAGAGACCCCCATCCTGCTTTAGTAAGCCCCACCCTGCTTTGGTTCCAGGAATCCCCATCCTGCTTTAGTGACAGGAACCCATAAATACCCCTGTCTTAACTAAGCTCAGGGTTCAAGTCCCTACTCCGCTGTGTCAGGTATATTTGGGCCCAAGCTTAAGCATGTCACCTTGGGGTCCAAGTCCCTACTCCGCTGTGTTGGGTATACTTGGGCCCAAGCTTAAGCTTGTTAGATAAACCCTCGTGTGATTGCATTGGTGTTGGCTCCTTGGTGGTCTCTTGGACGCGAAAACTCGGGTACAACACAGTTATGCTACTTGCACTTGTGAGGTGATGGTCCTGGGGTCATAAAGGGATTTCCTCAGGACTGACCATGTTTTGCAGAACTGAAATTGAAACAAATATATGAATGTGTTAAGACAGGTTTTTGTGTCCCATTGTCCCCCTTTGTTCCTGTGTTTCCCCATCTCCAGTAGAAAAGATTGTTGTTTGAAGCATAGTAACACCTTAAAAATGAGATTACAAGGGGCAGTGACTATTTGCTTGGAATAGGTTGATGTGGTGGTATTCCAGTCTGTGTCTTGAAAGGCAGTGCTGCCGTGGTGAAAAGCCAGGACTCTGGAAGCCGACTGCAGACGTTTGGATCTAGCACACCACGTGTGCTAGCCGTGGACTCTCTCTGCCTCAGTTATTGTAAAATGAGGGAGATTGCTGCACTTGACTCAGAGGGTAGTTGTGAGGGACGTGTGCACATCTAACGGAATCGGGCAGTGCTCAGCATGTAGTGAGTGTGTTTGTTGTGACTCGTTCTTCTGAAAGTCCAAAGCTGACCCTGCAGTGGGCTGTAACATGGTAAGGAGCCACATCTCCCCTGGGGAAGTTGGGAATGAAGGTCCCCCAGCTTTGACCTTGCTGGGTGGGATCCAAGGATCCAAGGAATAAGGGGGTGGGAAGAAAAGGGAGATGGGGGGAACTCAGAGAAGAAGGGGAACTCTTATGCCTACTGGAGATGTCTTCATTTTGAGTGCAAGGCAACCAGGTGGGAAAAGGAAAGCAAACTTTTGTGTCATCCTTTAGGCAGTGAGTATGGTTCTGTCCTACTAATAGTAAGAGTGTTCTCTCTTCAGTAGTAGCTCACATTTGAATACACTTCCCGATGTGGTGGGATCTAACAGTGTGTTGATATAAAAGATCTATGTTTTACTTTTGAGAGCAAGACACGTGCTGATAATGATGTAGGAAAATATTGGGCTTCAGAGCTAATGGTCAAGAAAGAATTCTTGAGACGACTTCGGTACAAAAAGGTGGTTTTATTAAAGTAAGGGGATAGGAGCCCTGGGCAGAAAAAGCTTCATTGGGGTTGTGATTAGTGGTGATTATATACTTTCAAGTTGGTAGGGGGTTAGGGATATCTTAAGTCTTCAAGAAATTTTGGAAGCTAGGTTTCCAGGACCTTGGAGGGGCTAACTATTGTTAGAAAAAGATCATTTATTACTGTTTAGTAAAAATTCAGTCATGAGAGCCTGGGTGGCTCAGTCGGTTGAGTGTCTGACTCTTAATTTCAGCTCAGGTCATGATCTCATGTGCCTGGGATCAAGCCCCAGGTTGGGCTCCTCGCCTAGTGGGGAGTCTGCTTGAGATTTCTCTCCCTCTCCTTCTGCCCCTCCCTGTACCCCATCTCTAAAATAAAAAATCTTCAAACAAACAAACAAACAAACAAACCTCAGTCATGAGATCCTTCAGATGTATATCAGTGGGTCATATGCTTTGATGATGATTGCTAACATGTATCTTGGGGGTGAGATAAAGGAAATTTCCGAAGGAAGTTTTACATATTAAAGTAGACTGACAGGATCCTGGAGTTCAGGTTAAGATTGCCTTTTGCCCTTAACAAAGTATTAACATTGAGGCAGCTGAGCTCCCAGAGGAAAGTCACTCTCTGTTTCAAGGACTTGTCAATGGGCTGTAGGCAGTAAGGAAATTTAACATTTTTTCTTTTGCCTTTGTTTCACAGATCAATAGAAGTAGTTTGAATACTGGAATATTGGAATATTCAGGATATTTTGATAATTTATGGAAACCATGAGAAAAGATATTTTCATATTTCACCATAAAATCTGGGCTGTGATTTTGTCATATCTCTGTAAGGAGTGTTCAGCAGACACCTGGCTTACGTGATTTGCCCCACTGTTGTGGAAGCTCCCTGTGGAGATACATAAATATGCTTCTAGTTTTTGCTAAAGTACTTGATATGTAGGCAGAAAAAAAGTCACTCTTTATTCACTTGGCTACATCAGGAGATTACGTCAAGCTTTATCACTCAGTATATACCTGTGTGGAAGGTTTACTTAAGTTATGTGAATTATTCTCTTTTAGCCAAGGTGGAATGCTTTGGTGATTAGTGAGTTGTGAGAAAGTTGTCTTGTATGAAGAAAGATGGCTGGTTTTTAATAGGATGAAATCTGGGAGAACAGTCTGGAAAACAGATTAATTGAAGAATCTCCAGACTCCTTGATATGTTGCTATTAATGCATGCTTGTAGCTTTCATTTCCCACATGACCATGAGCTTTGGAATGCTTTATAGAATAGTCAAACACAAAATATATGAGTTTAAAATTATGTCCATCTTTGTAAATGTCAAAATAGTCCATTGAACATTTTGATTAATTAAAAAGTCTATATCTTCTAAATGAATATTAAGAGCTGTTTACAAATTGGAAGAGTTCTTAAGAACTACAGAAAAAGGTATGTACAACACATGGAGAAGAAGAGGAAAAAAATTTGCTTGATGATCATGGACTAGCAGAGCCAGAAGGAACGTGGAAGACTATCCAGTCTAGCCTTCTCGATTTATAAAAGAAGAATCTGAGGCCCTGATACTTAAAGTGTCTTGTTCACATTCAACACAGCTAATTACTCTTACTAATCAGGATTAGAACTCATGTCTTCCAGTGTTCAGGTGACACATTCCTTCTAATTCGGCATAACGCTAAGAGCCCTAGTTGGGTATGGTTGTGAAAAAACAGTAAGAAGCTCACCCTTTCTGGCACTCTTGGAGTCACCCTCAGTAAATTGCTTCAAGAAATCGCATGCATGCATTTAGGATAGGTTTCATTTGGTGGTTTTCTGCACGTTTCTTTATATTAGAGTCTCATACATGGAGACTGATTTTGCTTGGGGCACTTGGAATGTGCCAGCAGTCGTGATAGTGAGGATAGAGATTCATGGTGACTCAGTTTCTGGCCATCCTTGAGGGAGTTAGGGGGCTAGCAAAGTTTGGCAATCTGGGAAGCAAAGGCTGCTGCTCTGAAACAGACTTCAGGACTGTAGTCCCTGGAGAGCTCTCAATATTTTTCCCACCAAGGAGTTTGGGAAACTTGAGAAGTTTGTCCCAAAGGAATTACAGTCTGTATCATATTCTACTTTATCAGTAGGACACCACAAGATTCATCTGAGATTATTCAAAATGTCCAGGAGAGTGTGACACACAGTGAATACTCAGTAAGTATGGGCCATGGGGCTATAACACTTCTCTGCCAAGATTTCTTCCCAGGGCATTAAACACCTGTTTCCAAAATAATAGGGCACCCTAAGTTTATAAACTGAAGTTGAGAATGTCAGCAACTAATGGCTTCTCTCAGATTCTGCAGCCCGATACCCTCCTCTACAGAAGTGGAAATGGAGGCCGAGGATGGAGAGAGACTGAATCCAGGTCAGTCTGGGAGTCGGTTGTGTTGTGCTGTGACTCACCGGTAATTGTGGTCATGTTTTTCAATATGACCAAATGGCCAGAGTTAAAACCCATACTTCATCTTAAAAGAGGAAAAATACAGCTTGGCAAAAGGCCATGAATATTCTTACACTATGCCTGATGGATTCTGGGAGCAGTAGCAAGATCAGCAGACCTTAAGATGAGCTCCACAGATTATAGACAAGCTGCTGGGATTCTAGGGTCAAAGGATGGGGTGGGGGCAAATGCAAAAATGAGGTAAGCTTTCAAGGTAGATTATCCCCATGATCTGTGATGTGGTGGTATAGCCTTTGGGACTCTTCCAGAAAAATGTTTGGTGGTTAACTTAATGAAAAATGTGGGGCTTTTTTAAGGTGATAAAAACCCAGTAAAACTTCCAACCTCAAGCTAGACTAAATACTTAAATATTTTTTCCCCTTCTTACTGAATAAAAAATGCTGAACCAGCAGAACAGTTTTTCTGCTGGACTACAATTATTTCAGAAAATGTATTATTGGATAATTTGAGAATTGTGATTAGAGAATGTGGGCTGAATTAATGGTTGCTGGTAGGCAGCTGTCTCATCACTTTCTTCTCTGGGAATTGAAGTCTTTCTGAAAGAGATTTATTCAGGGATAACCAAATAATCTGAAGGATGATCACACTCACTTCCTGAGGCATTACAAGTATAGATGAGATGATATGTCATTTTTCCTTTCCACTCCATATTTAACGCCCTTCTATTAGTCCCCTTTTCATTCAAGCTGAAGTTCAAAATCCTTTGATCCTGATTTTCAAGGTTCTTTTCAATTCGACTGTGGACTGCCTTTCATGACCTCTCTTCACTGTCCCCAAACCTCTGTAATACCCAGGAGTCATACAAAATAATTTTGCTTCCCTCTAACAAACATTGCATGTCTCCTGCTCTTTTCTGTAATTGAATACTGTCCCTTTTGTCCTTTCATATTTTTTCTTCAAGGCTGACCTCCCCTGTTTTCTTCCACATGAAGATTTACCCGAGATGAATAGTAGCTACCATTTCTTTCATACCCACTGCATGCTGGGCATTGGTGAGTGCTTTTTCTCATTCACATCTCATTACTGTCCCCAATCTACTGATAAGAGACTTGAGACTCTAAAAAGTTTTTTTTTTCTTTGCAACATCACACAGCTTCTAAGTAGATAAGTCAGAATTCAGACTAAGTTCTTTCTGCCTCCAAAATTCAGGGTCTTGATCACCATGCCTGCTCCACACACACAGACTGCTTTGTCCTCCCTCAGCAGAATGAAGACTTTTTCCCTGTGTGTACCGCCCTTTAGTCATTTCATTTTTATGCCACTTATCTGTGTGGGTTGTTTACATATCCATCTCCCCTGCTAATCTCTGAATTCCTCAAAAGCGAAGACTGCCTTGTATTAATCATGTAGCTCCCGGGCCCAAAACTGTGCCTGGCACTGACTAGATGCTCAGTAAACATTTGAGTCTCTGAGGGTTGCAGATGATGCTGTCTGTAGCATCTCCGCCCAGAGGAACTTCCTATCTATTCAGGGAGACTAAACATACTAATGTGGAAAAAATTGAAGAAGAGAAGTCTGTGCCCTGTCACTAAATGTACACAAAACTCTAGAGAGGATGTCAGCGTTTTTACATATTTGTGCGCATTCTCCTGTCTTGGGATGAGACAAACTAAAGGCTCAAGGAAGGGGCCTGAAGTCTGAGAGATGGGTAGGCGAGGAGAACCAATTACAAAAGCCATGGGGGTTACTCCTCCCAAGGACAAGTATAGCTGCAGCTCATGTGACTGCTTGAGGAAAGAGGATATCACCATCGAGCTCCTGACAAGCCATCTAGGAGTACTTGGAAGGAATCTGTGAAGGCTGGCCTGGTCAGAGGTAGCAGAGTGTGGTAAACCGGAACACGGCCTCTGGCTTCCGCTTGTCTCACTTTGACTTCCAGCTCTGACTCCTACCAGTTTTGTGACCTTGCAATTTTACTTTGTTCCTCAGTTTCCTTACCATTAAAGTGGGATAATACTAAATCCTAGTTCACAGGCTTGTTGAGAGGTTAAAGGGAAATAGAAGTAGAACATATGAAATAATACCTGGCACAGGGTAATCGCTCAGCACACATTTGCTTTTTCTCACTGAGCCTGATTTTTTTCTTCTTCCTCTAGCCTCATGAACAGTTGAATATATCAGAAGTGTATAATGAAGTCAGGTTTGCCAAGGGTCAGTAATACTGCCTTCTTAATTTTTTTTAATCTTAGTTTCCCTTTAATTGGTATTGACTGAATCATGAGCAAGTGACACCCACCACAGTGAAATCCCAATTTGAATAATTGACATGGATCTCAATAAAATTTAGAGCGAGAAAGGGCTTAAGAGGTCATTTGATAAAATCCCTTCTTTTTACCAGTGAGGAAAACAAGGTCCAGAGAAGTTAAGTGGCCTGCCCTAGGTCACACAGGAAATTAATGGTGGAAGTAGGACTAGATATAGTGCATCATTTATTGAAAGAAAGATAAGAATTCTCAACCACAAGGTGACACTAATTTCATCATATTTACAATACTCGGAGCAGAGATCTATGGTCTTTTTTTTTTTATGTTTCACTTATTCACTTGACAAAGGGAGAAAGAGAGCGAGAGCGAGCACAAGTTGCAGCAGAGGGAAAGGGAGAAGCAAGCTTCTCACTGAGCATGGAGCCTGACATGGAGCTTGATTCCCAGGACCCTGGTATCATGACCTGAGCTGAAGGCAGACAACCAACCGACTGAGCCACCCTCCGAGATCTCTGGTCTTGAGAGTGATCTACCCTCTCAGAAGAACTGTTCAGATTTCATGTCACTTAAACAACTTTCCTGAGTGATAGTTCAAAGTCCAACTATTATGTCTTGATAGGGGAATTATTCATCTCAAATGATGGAATTATTATAAGTTGTCCTAAATATGCTGATTTTGTTTTTGTTTCTGTTATAGTAGGTCTCAGGATTATTTATACAGATTAGATTGGGGTAAGCCATACACTTAAATCATATAATCTAAAAAGAGACATTTTAGAAAATTCTACATGGAAGAGTAAGGACATGAGCATGTTATTTGAAAGGTCATTTGCTTGTAAAACAGTCAAGGGCTACTGAAAGTAAGGGCTTGGATTTTAAATTACTTGCCCCTGAAGATACTACTCAGAAGCTTATCATAATAAAACTAAATTCAATATTAAGATAATAGTGCTGCTTTGTTGCCATGGAGATCATGGGATTCTAACAGAGGGTAGACTGCTCTGTTGCTATCAATATGGGAAATGCAGACTTATATGCATACCATTTTATGATGTAAGTTGGTTTTTGTAGTTATAAAATATGTGCTTATGGTTTAAAATCTTGACAGTACATACAAATTATAAGGAAACTAAAATTCATCTAGAATCTCACCACCCAGAGGCAGCCATTGGTGATATTTTGGTGTAGTTTTCAACAAATACTTTTTACTATCTCCTATATGTCAGGTAAGTACTGATCTAGGCATAGGGATATAGCCATAAACAAAGCAAAGATTCATGCCTTGTGAAACTTACATTTCAGTGATAGGAAACATAAAAAAGTTAGCTAGTTAAAGATGAATTCAGGTTATTACAAGCGCTCTAAATAAAGTAAAATAGGACAACGGAAGGGGAGGGGGTGGGGGAATGGGTGAGCTGGGTGGTGGGTATTACGGAGAGCACGGATTGTATGGAGCACTGGGTGTGGTGCATAACAGTGAATCTTGGAACACTGAAAAAATTAAATTAAATTAAAAAAAAAAGTTATATCTTGGCGATTCACAGACCTGTACCCCTGGGGATAAAAATACATTATATGTTTATTAGAAAAAAATTTTAAAAAAAGCTACATCTATCAATCAGTCAACTATCAGTCTATGATTTTACTTAGAAAAAAACCTAAATATCATGCCTTATGTTCATTAATTACTTCTAGTAGGCCTAACTTTCATACCTGACTGATGTTGTGTTACAGAGTTGAATAAACTGGACTGGAAAGCAGAAAACCTGGGTTCAAATTTTGGTTCTATCATTTGGGTGATCTTTTGCTTGGGTTAGCCCAAGACATTTAGATGCAAATGATAGGTACCACTGTCATTGTGTAAGAAAGTCCCCAACCATTATATATCCCTCCAACTATTTTTAAGTTACTTTTTCTTATAGAAATAATTCATATTGATTCCAAAGAATTTCATGAAGAGAGAAATTCCAAAGATCAAAGTAAAAGTGATCTCTTCTTGTATAGCCCAGAGATAACCACTATGCAATTTTTGGTTTAACCTTTTATTTTGTTTATCCTTAAATATACATGTATATAATTTAAGGACAAACTTAGGGTCATAATATGCATATTCTTTTATACTATTTTTGAACAATTTTAAATATCAAATATTTTTACAGTAACATTTTTAATTGGCTGAAAATTGTTTCATGCATAGATCTAGTTGATTATCCTCTCATTATGTATTCAGATTGGTTCCAGTTTTTTGGCTCTTATAAATAATGCTGTCATAAATATCTTTGTGTCTGCATATTGTTTGGAACTTAGAATCATGTTTTCCAATTAATTACTAGAAATAGAAGTATGGATAGATTGGTAAAATTTAAATAAACAGGGGCAAACTACCTTTTTAAAAG
>PISX010005212.1:52231-110569 GCA_004024625.1 Mellivora capensis | reverse complement strand
CACGGAGGACATGGGGAGATGGAGAGGAGAAGGGAGTTGAGGGAAATTGCGGGGGGAGATGAACCATGAGAGACTATGGACTCTGAAAAACAACCTGAGGGTTTTGAAGGGGCGGGGGGTGGGAGGTTGGGGGAGCCTGGTGGTGGGTATTGTGGAGGGCACGCATTGCATGGAGCACTGGGTGTGGTGTAAAACTATGAACTCTGTTACACTGAAAAGAAATAAAATATATAAAATTCAAAAAAAAAAAAAGGAATGGGCAAGAAATAAAATACATATAGGTCCTACTCAGTGTATTTCCATGTCTTGACAAGTCCCTCCTTCAAATACTTTAGATTCATTCATTCTATATATAGAAAACCACTGGTAATATTTTATAAAATATTTTATTTACTTATTTGACAGACAGAGATCACAAGTAGGCAGAGAGGCAGGCAGAGAGAGAGAGGGAAGCAGGCTCCCTGCTGAGCAGAGAGCCCGATGCGGGGCTCCATCCCAGGACCCTGGGAACATGACCTGAGCTGAAGGCAGAGGCTTTAACCCACTGAGCCACCCAGGCGCCCCCACTGGTAATATTTTTAATCGGATCCAGTGAAATCTCTTAATATCACAACTGTGCATTCAACTTTACTTCTAGAATGTTCATCTCAGTATGCCACTCAGCAGGCTCTGTAACCTTAGATGAGGTGCTTTATTTACCTGAAGCTCATTTTCCTCAATGTCAGAGTATCTAGAGTCACCCTCTAACTCTGTGCTGTCCAATGTGGTGGCCACCAGCCCCATGTAGCTACTTAGCACTCGAAATGAAGCTACTGTGACTGAGGAAGTAAACTTTTAATTTTACTTAATTTTAATGAATAATATATAAATTTAAAAATTAAAGTGCCTTTAAGTATGTTTGGAACACCTTGGGCACAGCGATCTATTTTTTTCAACTGCCAAAGGCAGATCAAGGATTTCCAACAAAAATTTAGCATCCGAACTGAGATGTGCTAGAAATATAAACTACACACCTGATTTTAAGAATTTCACAGGGTGGGTATCTGGGTGGCTCAGTGGGTGCTTTAAGCCTCTGCCTTCAGCTCAGGTCATGATCTCAGGGTCCTGGGATGGAGCCCCACATCGGGATCTCTGCTCAGTGGGGAGCCTGCTTCCCCCTTTCTCTCTCTGCCTGCCTCTCTGCTTACCTGTGATCTCTGTCAAATAAATAAATAAAATCTTTAAAAAAAAAAAAAAAGAATTTCACAGGAAAAAGAAGGAAATATCAGTAATTTTTGATTGATTACAGATTGAAATGACATTATGACTACACTAAGTAAACTGTATTACTAAAATCAATTTGAGCTATTTCACTTTTTTTAAATGTGCCTACCAAAAAATTTAAAACATCGCGTGTGACTCACAACTTTCTATTGGATGGCACTGATCTAACTGATCACCACTGTTGAGCTAATGCATATGAAATGCCTGGCACGCAGTAAGCACTCAGCACATTTGTAAAATAGCATGCTCTTCCCTGTCACTGGAGCCGTTGGTGGCTTCCAAGATACTTCCAGCTTGGTTTCCTATAAAAGCCCATCTTAAATAATCAACAATTATATCTGATATAAAATATACATTGAAAGATTCTCCTTGTGTTTGTCAGCCCCAAAGCCATTCAAGGATATGGCTTTTCTTCGGCCATTTCTATGGCCATTTTCTTTCAGATGAAGAACCTTAGATATTAATTTACTCATCCACAAACATGTATCAGGCGCCTGCTATATTCCAAAGACTACATCAGGAACTGGGAATACAGTGAGAGCAAAACCACAAATAGAGTTCCTGCATGCCTCAGAAATAGGCACTTGGGGTCTAATATCTGATATTCCTATTTAACCTAATTATAAAAAAAACCCTGAAAGGCCTATTTCTTCAATCAACAAGTAAACTATCTTATCAGTGGGTAAAAGTGAGCAAGACCATCAAAACAGACTTATGTCACTATATTATTTATGTATATGTTAATTCAACTTATTTGAGGTAGTATATATAGAAAATTTCAAATACTAATGTTTCTGGAGTTCTCAGAAAAGATACAGTTTATTTTTATAGAATCTAGTTTACTTTTTAAACTTCCACATGATAATTGGTAACAGTTACTTAAATATTCATGTGAAAAAAATTTATGGGGTGCCTGGGTGGCTCAGTTGGTTAAGTGTCTGCCTTCAGCTCAGGTCACGACCCCGGGGTCCTGGGATGGAGCCCTACATCAGGCTCCCTGCTTGGTGGGGAGTCTGCTTCTCCCTCTTTCTCTGACCCTCCCTTCCACCATGCTCATGCCCTCTCTCCCCCTTGCTTGCTCTTTCCCAAGTAAATTAATAAAATCTTTTTAAAAAACCTTGTTATTTATTTTTATGTTATTTTATTTTTAATATTTTATTTACTTATTTGAAAGTGGAGGGAGAGAAAAGCAGACTTCCCACGGAGCAGGGAGCCCAACTCTGGGCTCGATCCCAGGACCTTGAGATCATGACCTAAGCCAAAGGCAGACGCTTAACAGACTGAGCCATCCAGCTGCCCTCAAAAAACTTACATTTTTTTAAAGGCTATAATTTCACTTCAATAATAGTTATTAGTTTTTCAAATATCTATGAAAGACAAAGGATGTTTACTTAAAAGCCAGAATATCTGCTAATCTTAAAAATTTTAGGGGCACCTGAGTGACTCAATCCAACCCTTGGTTTGGGTCATGATCTCAGGGTCCTGAGATTGAGCCCCATGTAGGGCTCCGTGTTGAGCATGAGGTCTGCTTGGGAGTCTCTCTCTCCCCCTCGCCACCCACCCCGAACCTATGTATTCTCTCTTAAAAAAACAATTTTTTTTTTTAATAGGGCCTGGGGTGCCTGGTGGCTCAGTTGGTTAAGCATCTGCCTTCAGATAGCTGGATAAAATCTTTAAAAATAAATAAAATAAAACAGGGCCTAAATCTAGACTGTTACCTGTTAGGTATACCAGGTAAGCTAAGAATGGTTTTTACATTTTCAAAATACTAAAAGAATACCTTGTGACATGAAAAAATTCTATGAAATTCAAATGTGGGGGTTATAAATGTAAAATTTTCTTAAAACATATCCGTACTCATTTACTATTAAGTACTGTCTATGGCTAGTTTTGACAGGCCTGAAAGCCTAAAAAAATACTATATGGCACTTAACAAAAACAGTTTGGCCAATGTCTCGTCTAGAGCTTCATACAAAAGCATACAATGACAATTTCTGAAAAACGACCAGCAGACTAAGGGCTCTTCAATCAACTTCTGCACTGCCTCAGAAACTCTCATTTTTGTTATTTTTCAGATCAAGACCATACCTTATTGTGAAGAGAACCTTGTCAATCAGTATCTGTCAATACAGTATCCATACATTTCTGGGACAAAGAGAGATGGCAAAACATGATTTTGGAAAACTAACAGTAGTAAAAGTACCTAAGAATTCATCCTAAAGCAAATGAATGGAAGTCATTTGCCTTGAGTTGGAAAAAAAAATTTTAAAAACTCTGTACTCCAGAAAGCCTGTGCAAATTTGCCTTCGTTAACTCAGGAACAAGGGAATGTAGCATAACATATCCAAATATATTTATTACGTGTGCTCCTTACTAAATTACAGGGGGGAAATGCTCATAACCATTACTCTTTAAGGAAACCAAACTTTAACACTGAAAGCTGGAAGACAAGACATAAACCCTTTTTTCTTACTTTGTTAGTTAAGGTGACAAACCCTTAGTGATGATGACACAAGGATAAGCATTTATATGCTTCGTTTTATCAAGGGAGTCCAAGTCTGAGCAGCCCTACAATAGAATCTTGTGCACAAGGGAAGAACTAGTAGTTGGTGTGTTTTTTCTCCATTTTATAATATGGAAGGATCACTGGCATGAAGATGGAGTCACCGACATCTTTTCAATCAGCATTTGAGATGTTCAAGGTGCTGCTCTCTCCCCTCAAGGCTTTGTCCTTCCTCCACGGTGGAAGCAGTGTTGAAAATGGAGAAAAATATCCCTGTGGTTGACAAGACAATCCCAAGCAAAGTGCAGGACACTGGAGAGGGACGGGCCGTACAACAAAGATAGGCCAGAAATATGACTGTGCTTTTGATGGTGGAAATTAAATCTGAGTATTAACTCTTTAATTTCCAGATAACCAAAGACACCATCTGGAGTCCCAAAGTTTGAAGTACATAAATAGCTTCATCTGAACACAAACTCCGAGATACATGAAAAAAGCTATTATGCCAAATTAATTCAATCTAACTAATTAGAGAGCAGGAAGTTCTTTCAATTATTTTATGTGCTGTCTGAGAAACACACTTGAATATGAGTACAGATTTCATTAATTGCAGTTCATTATTTTCCAGATTAGTTACTAAACTTGCATCAGAAGGTCAAAGACAGCAATTTTGTCAGCTGCCACCTCTTATAGTGCAGTATCTTTGCATTTCTGGAATTCAGAAATTGATTACAAACAAAAAACAAATCTCCATAAAAATGAGAAATATAAATCTTTATGAATATGTTCAAACCAAAACATTTTGTAAAATGTAAGAATCTTTGTTTTTAAATCTTAAGAATAAACTGCTAACTTCTACCCTACAAGGAAAGATCCACAGAGATCTTTCCAAATATTGAAATAGAATGCCAAAAAATAACAGCAGCTTGATCTGAAAACCTGCTGACTCCAAAGAACAAGTTAATAAACATTCATCTCTTCGTTAGTCTCACCATGGTTATATGTTTGTATCTCTCCATGAGGGAGGGTATCGAACACTCTTGTTTGAAAATGTCAAGGACACACTGATTAAAAGTACTTTTTTGAGAATAATCCTTCCTTCATTACACAACTTCTGCCTCTCTTCCATCTAACAGTGAAAACATAGCAATGAGTGCTAGGAACAGGACCTATCCCAGGACTATTTTTACATTCTCAAAATCTTATTTTTTTAAAAACAGAAGTGACAGAAATACCAGTGTTTTTTAAGAGAGCACCCTGCTATCTCTAAATCATCCTACTTATTCACAGCTGCTATCATTCTCTTTGTTAATTTCATCTCTGTCATTCTACATGCCTTCCACCCCCTGTCGTAGCCAGCCACCCTTACACGATTCTCCCAGCCTTGGTGCTGCCATCCCTTGAATGCTTATCCAGTCAGCTCTCTTAGTCATTGTTTGGTCAGGCTATAAATAACTCCTCTAATCCTTCCTCATAAATCATTTCTGACGTTATCCCCTGAAATAAATCCAATGGGTCAATGGATTTCCCGTAGAAACATATCCAGAATCAAGTGCAGTAATCTAAGTGTGGTCTAGTGATGCCAAGGGCGGTGTTCAGGAGAGTCCGTGGGGGTTTCTTCGTTATTGTGACTATTTCACAGAAGGACTTTAGGCCTCCAAACTGAACTGGGACAGAAATATAAAAGAGGAAGAAGTTTTAATATCATTCATCATAGTTTGGTGGGAAATGGAGAAAAACAGCTTTACAAATGATAAAAAGATTAAGTTGGGGGCAGGGTAGAAAGAAAAGAATGTGCTATCATTCATGGTCTATTTGGTTATCATGTACTATATCTGTTGATTTTCAAACCATTTTAGGGTTCTTGTTTTTGTTTTCTGTCAATCATACATTTTATGTCTTCAGTAAGGTTACTATTTGTTATCTCTAAGTTTTATGCATTATTAATATCATATTTATTCTTTCCCTTACTGTAGAATGCATATGCACTGATTTCTATTTTTTCTGGGTTCTGTCTTTGATGTTACTCTGTAACAGTTTTTTAATCTGGTATTGGTTATTTAATGAATGAAATGAGTACACTAACAAAGCACTAGCAGCAAATGAAACAGAATCAAAAAGAGAGAGCAAGCTTCACAGCACCTGCATATCTCCGTAGGATACTGGTTAAGTCACACCATTAGACACCTCACACGGAGCTACGGCAAAGCCAGGCGGTAAATGGAGGGGTCTAGGAATGCTGGTCAGTATGAATATGTATTAGGCTTCCAAGACTGGTGACACAAAGACAGGCCACAGGCAGATACATTATTTCCATAATGTATCTAACAATGTCTCCCATGATCTCTTTTATAGAAAGAGGAAGAAATGTGGGCTGGGGGTGGCAGTTACTGAACATGCAGAGCTGAAACACTGATCTGTCACCCTGAGCCTTGAGCAGTGATCTTGAATTGCCTACGACAGGGTCCTCTCTCAGGCCCTCAACGTTCAACATTTTGTTTATGACTCAAGTGCAGACAGACTATGCCCTTGAAAAGTTTGCAGATGATAGCTAGAACACATGTATTTTTTTAAATAATTACTTAAGAAATATCTTGACATTCTAGGAGCACTAAAATGAAACTAAGATGAAAAATTTTAGAAATCAATCTAAAGTTCCTTATTTAAGTATTTTTACAGAAAACATAATAATAAATGAACTGTATTGCCAAGAATGTAAACAAACAAGGAAATAAAAAGGGCATGCTAACTGACCAACGGTACAAAAAGCTAATACTGGCCTTTATAAAAAAGTACAATCATGTGCTACTTTGGTAGAAGTATGTTATTTAGAAGAGGAAGATGATAATTGTACCATTTGCAAGCATGGGCTTGGAAATACTTCTGGGCTCCCCACTTGAAGCAAGACCTGGACAAGACAACTAAAGAATGATGAGGTATTTAGTATCTGAGATTCAGTGGACAAAGCTATAGCTGTTAAGTCTAGAAAACCTCCTTAAACATTGGGTCAAAATGGGGGGGGAAAAAAGAGAGAGAGGAAAATCTCTTCCGCTCCCTCTAACTCCTGGGTAACAGCAGGGGAAACTCTGAGGCAAAGACTGGTTGGGAATAAACTGATCTTTTTCCTGGAGGACTTGGGAGTTCCACAGGGAGAGGCAAGGCAGATCGTCAAAGAAAAATAAGACCCTCAACTTTAGGTATCAAATCTGATTTCCAAGTGAATGGGATGGCATTACAGTAAAGACAACTACTTTAAAAAGCTGGGGGTACTAAAAAAAATCTAATGAATACAGCACTGTTCTTATGCTGTTATTTTGAAATCCCACTGGCATTACAGTGCTTTTTTTCCAAGAATGAAACACCATTCAGATGGCAACAACTTAAAGCACAAAGTGGCCCATAGTAAAGGAACCTCTACTTGACAATGTCATTTAAAATTACAATTTACTGTTCTTAGAGCTTTAGCAGAGATAGTCAACAAAACTGAGATGAACATAAGCATCTTTGATCAACTAAATCCTACTGATAAACTTAAGTTTTCCCCCTATTTAGGAAAGTTCTTTAGTGGAACTTCCATCAATCTAGGAAAGAAAGTTCATAATTATGTCTTGATATCACAAGTCCCCACTCAGGTCTGATTCTCTCCCCTGTAAACTGTGAACATAGTTCTTTATACCACTGGGTGACACTGATACAGACAAACCACCTAATATTATAATCTGAATATATGTCGATGATCAACCAATACATTTCATATCAACCATGTCCCTGCCTTCAAGGATTATATTCTTGGTTATATTAGAGAGGAGCTAATCAATAAATATATAAATATAACAATAACATCCAACTGAAAAGATTAAATATGGGAATAATGCACTGATGTAGAAACAGTTGTTTTAGGTTAACTGGTTGAGGCCACTCTTAGGTTCCTTAGAGTGGCCGATCTCAACCATTCTAATAGCAGACCACCCTACTAGAGACCTGGTAGCCATGCAAAGACACTGGGAAACAGTATTCCAAGTAGAAGGAAAGGCAAATGCAAAACATTCTTCAGACCAAAATGAATTTCATGTGTTCATGAGGTAAGAAAGAAAGAGGAGCACCTGGGTGGCTCAGTCGGTTGATGAGCTGCTTTCGGCTCAGGTCATAATCCCAGGGTGCTGGGATTGAGTCCCACATGGGGCTCTCTGCTCAGTGGGGAGCCTGCTTCTCCTCCTCCCTCTGTCCCTCCCTGCCCCCTAGTCATATGCTTGCGCACTCTCTCTCTCTCAAATAAGGAAGGAAGGAAGGAAAGAAAAAGCCAACATGGCTTAGTATTGTGAACAAAGAGGAAATAAAAGGCATAAAGATTAAAGGTTGGAGGACCGGATCATATAGGACACTATAAGGCAAAGTAAGGAATTTAGATTTTATTTAGTGAGAAGCAGCTGAAGATTTCAAGCCATGAACTGAAGTAAGGCTTTGGGAGGGCACTTTGGCTACTTTGTGATTAAAAGACATTATAAGGCAAAAAGTGTCAGACAGCCCTGTAGGTAGGCTGCTGTAATCATCTGGGCAATAGACCAGAGTGGGACTAATGACTAAGGAGAAATGGAGATAACCGAGAGTCACTGGATTGATTGGAAGTGGTACCTGTGAAATCGTACCGGTGGACTCTGTGAGGTATGAGCAACTGGGTAGATAGCTGCGCTACAAACTAAGATGGGCATGTATGTTTTTTTCAAAGATTTTATTTATTTATTTGAGAGAGAGCACAAGCAAGGGGAGGGGCAAAGGGAGAGGGAGAAGCAGAATCCCTCCTGAGCAGGGAACCTGATAAGGGACTGGATCCAAGGACTCTGAGATCATGATCTGAGCTGAAGGCAGAGGCCTAACTGACTGGGCCACTCAGGCGCGCAACGGGCATATATTTTTAAGCATTTTGTGTGCTAGGGGTAAAGAGACTGGTGAGCTGAAACCAACAGTAATGCTCTGCCCGGGTAAAATGTGAATGCCTAATTGATTCACAAGTGGAAAAGCTTAATGGGGATTTAGCTGCATGAGGCCAGAGCTCAGGGGCAGAGTCTGGACTGGAGATAGAAATATGAACACTATCAATGCAGAAATAGTTAAAGCCATGGAACTAAATGGGATGACCCATGGAGAGAGGGCCCAGGATGGAGCTCTGGGGCACCCAAATGTTAGCAGCCTGATGGAATAAATGGTCCCAGAAAAGGCAAGCGAGAAGGATCTGAGTGGTAGCAGGAGGAGACCAGGCAAATGTCGCCACACTGATGCCTAGAGATGAAAGCGTTTCAAGTACGATGTCAAGTCAGAGGAGGACACTGGAATGGTGAAGGCAAGATTCAGGTCCCTGGTGACCTTCAGGGAAGGCCCTTCAGTGGAGTGGGGGTTTCACAAACCAATTGGACCATTTAGTTCCACCACTGGGTGTCTTACATTAAGACCGGTTTTGTATTTATATTTTCATTTATTTATAAAATGTAAAATATCTAGGGCCACTTTTTCCAGTATCTTTGGTCATATATGCTCAAAAAAGGTAAACCGAATGGACAAAATATTGCACAAGAGATCTTCAAACTATCTCAAGATTGCCCTTCCTAAACGGAACATTACAAAATGCAGTTATCTGCCATCACTATATTTCTTTCTAACACATGATTGTTCCTCCTCTATATCCAGAAGAACCAATCATTTACTGGCAAAACAGTAAAAACAATTTATTGTAGCAGGAGATCTGACCTGCCATATCAAAAACTCAAAGTAGTTTTTAAAAACTAACTGTAACTATAGCAGTCTGATTCAATAACTTCTGATGCCACGCCAATTTCCTTTAACTTCTAGCACACTGTCTTCACCAAACAGCAACTGAAAAAGGGTGGTTATCCAACTTTACATTTTGCTCGAGTCCTCTTGGGTACTTATAAATACAGGTTATAAAGGTACCCCAGATGGGGTCTGGGTTATGAGGTCAGGCTGTTATTGTTGTTTTTAAAGTTACCTTCTTAAAAATCTACCATGGAAATTCTGACAAAGAGTCCCCATGCATCATACATTACAAAACAATGACATGGAAGTTTAAGACAGAGTAATATACGCAACAGCAAATCCTTGGAAAAACCATTTTTGCCTAAACCCCAACCAAGTATTAGACTTGTTATTTCTTATAGGTCTCGTGGTCATAGATTTTTTGGTAACTGTCAAGCACTCCTTATGTGCTTAGTTAAATTTAGTTCAAATATCCAAAATCGTGACGTTTATTTGTTTCATACAATATGTGTACATGTCTGCTTAAGTACATTTTTTTAGACAATGCTAAAAAATCATGTTATCTGTAGAGAAGCCTTACAAAACTAATACCACTACCCCTGAATATGCATTCACAAACTCAGATAATTCCTTTAAATAGTTAAGGTCTTGGACAAGGACTCACTCGCATTTCTGCAATTATGAATGTTTTACGTGAATGTGGATAAGCTGATGTCAAAAGACCTATTTCAACAACTGCACTTGCACTGTATGTGTTTTTTAAGGAGTATAAATAAATCCTCATTTATCATCTTCTACTGAATTCACACCTATATAAGACTGGAAATTACATTTCCAACAGGCTTCCCATTCACCATTGCATAAGAGCAGTTTCCTGATTATGTGGAAAACCCTTTAAGATTTTTCTCTAAAACTTATCTAAAGGCTGGGTAGAGAGTTTTAAGAAATGGGGGAAATAAAGACAAGTGATCACTTTTAATATTTTAAATGAAGGAACAGGTAAACCACAGCAGAGGAAAAAGAAGTGGAGAGGGAAGGACAGTGATGATATAAAATTGTTTGAAATAAGAAAGGAAATCAAGAATTAAAAATAGAATTACATTTTCTGTTTGGCAATACACAAACAACACTAAGTGCACTTCATAAATTTTACTATTGTTGCTCTAAGTAATATTACCATAAATCACATTAGCAGTGTACTCGGCATTTTTTAAAAGCAAAAAGGATTGAGACTGTCAATAAGTTTCAACAGCTCTGTTACCTCAGAAGAGAGTAGAGGAGAAACAATCACAAGCTTTCACTAGGCCTAAAAGCCCAGTTTTAAGGCCTCCCATCCCTGCTACCCATCTCCCTCCAGCGTCAGTGCAACACAGAGTATCATTCCAGGAATTAGAAATGTTCACTGTTGCTTTCCTGATGTTTTTACCTGATGTGCAAGGGGAGAAGGCTGTTTGCCTCTTTTCTCATCGCGGACAGGGAAGAGAGACTTCAAGAGCTTTGGCATCTGTGGCACAAAGGATTTTACTGGATTCAAGTAGGAGGCCGCTAGGCTACTAAGTCCTGTCAACAATATCGATAGGAAAAGAGATCAAATGTAAACAACAATGTAGACATTTTCTCTCCTATAAATTTGCCAAATTTTACTTGTAGTGAATCTAATAATATAAATTCTTAAAAGGATCCTTAAAAAATGTTAGAAAAACATAGTAGTATTATTATAGCTGCCCTCAAACACAATGTTGTTTCCTTTTTCCAATTAAAGAACAGCAATTAGGGTAGTTCTAAAACATTCTAATATCCAGTATTCCTGTTAGTATCTGAAGGATAATCCAACCCCAGTCCTTGTCACTAACTGGTTCACATTCTAACTTCTGCCCCAGAGTAAGATGGGGTTTTCATTTTTTAAATCACACAGCTTGGGGCACCTGGGTGGCTCAGTGGGTTAAGCCTCTGCCTTCGGCTCAGGTCATTATCTCAGGGTCCTGGGATCAAGTCCCGCATCGGGCTCTCTGTTCAGCAGCAGGGAGCCTGCTTCCTCCTCTCTCTCTCTCCACCTGCCTCTCTGCCTACTTGTGATCTCTCTCTGTCAAATAAATAAATAAAATCTTAAAAAAATAAATCAAACAGCTAATAACACACATGTATAGCTCTCTATCTAGACTTTAAAGTCTTTGAAGTCAGGGACTATGTCTTCTACAATTTTGGTTTTTCATATCTACTTACTGAATAAAGATAATAAAATGGACCTTTTAGAAAGAGGGTGATGTTTCAGTTGTTTTCACAAGACAGGGATTGATGCCCTAACCAAACCTGCTCTAAATTACCAAAGGCTGGGATCAGACATGCAGAAGATGCCTATGATAGAAGATTTATTTCCCCTTAGTGAATAAAACTAAATTTCTAGGAAAATGTAGTCTAACTTATAAATGATAAAACACTGTATCCACATAACCCTTGACAAAGAACAAGCAAGTCAACCTGAGGAATTTGTGTGTGATACCACCTGAACAGAAACACACAACCACCCGTGTACCTCTACCCCTAAAGTAACCCCTGAAAGGACTCCCAATTTCATTGGTAATACAGTTGGTACACGGACCCATACAGTTTCAAGGTTTGTACATTTTACATAAAGTATTGTAATATTAAATCTAAGTAAACTGTGAAAAGGTAAGGATATTTTATAATCATGAATCATTAAATGAGCAATCATTAAAAAAACAGAAAGCAAAGAGATAGCTATAAATGCTAAGAGGTATGTTAAAATGGAGTTCAAAAAAGTCAATTAATTTATAAAAAGGCAAAAATAGGAAAGAGAAAAACAAAACAAAGAAAACAGGGGCGCCTGGGTGGCTCAGTGGGTTAAGGCCTCTGCTTTCGGCTCAGGTCATGATCCCAGGGTCCTGGGATCGAGCCCCGCATCGGGCTCTCTGCTCTGCGGAGAGCCTGCTTCCTCCTCTCTCTCCCTGCCTGCCTCTCTTGCCTACTTGTGATCTCTGTTGAATAAATAAATAAAATCTTAAAAAAAAAAAAACAAAACAGGAAGTAAGTTTGAGATGAATAAAGAGCCAGAAGAATATAATCATCTAAATGCTGAAAAAAAATAAGGAAAATCCAAAGTTCTATATACAAGAAATTAACATTCTACACTGAAGACGACGCCTAATTAAAGATCTAGCCAATAATCTATCAAAGGCTGCATATATCACAAAGAGAGACAATCAGACATGATGTTTCTCCTTTGGTAAATACACAAAACTACCTCCCATACCTCCTTCAAACTGGCCTGAATCTGTTCAAGATTATAGAGCTAACCACCAATTCATAGGAAATATGGTAGAGAACCATGTTTAAAAAACCTCATGGTGAGGGGGTGCCTGGGTGGCTCAGTGGGTTAAAGCCTCTGCCTTCGGCTCAGGTCATGATCCCAGGGTCCTGGAATCGAGCCCTACATCGGGCTCTCTGCTCAGCAGGAAGCCTGCTTCCTCCTCTCTCTCTGCCTGCCTCTCTGCCTACTTGTGATCTCTATCTGTCAAATGAATAAATAAAATCTTTAAAAAAAAAAAAAACACCTCATGGGGATATAACCAGCAAAAGTAAGAACATACAGAGTCTACTGTACAAAGACAGTCTCTTCACCACATACAATGAATGGGGGGGGAGGGGAGAGGAACATATACATTAAACTTTAACTCAAGACACATACCAATTCATCAGGATATATATGAACCTTACACTTGGATTTTCATTCAATATAACTAAAAAGTATTTTTGTTCCAACTGGAGAAATACAAACACTGACTAGACGTTCGAAGATATTGGGGACTTATTTTTAAATTTTCTTAAGAGTGAAATGTTATTGGGGTATTGCTTTAGAGATACATGTACAAATATTTAAAGATAAAAGGATATCTGAGATTCGCTTCAAATTAATCATGAAAGGGTGCAGAGAAGTAGCAGTAGAGATAAGTCAGACTGGTGATGAACTGATCATTCTGAAGGGAGGGGATACAAAGGGCACATCTTGTTACTCTTTCTATTCTTTTTTTTTTTAAAGATTTTATTTATTTATTTGAGAGGGAGAGAATGAGAGAGAGAGACCCCAAGAGGGGGAAAGTCAGAGGGAAAAGCAGACTCGCTGGAAGCAGGGGGTCCGATGCAGGACTCAATCCCGGGATCCCATGACCTGAGCCAAAGGCAGTCGCTTAACCAACTGAGCCACTCAGGAGCCCCTACTCTTTCTACTCTTGTATGTTTGAAATATACTACAAATACCATAGTAAAAGGATTCTTCAAACTTAGAACAAAATAAAAAACATAAAAGAAAGGGCCTGTCACTAACAGATGATTGTTAAATGTACTGTTTTACAAAAAAAGATATAATTCACAAAAAAGAAATTAAACTCAGAAGAACAAAGTGAGATGCAAGAAGCAATGATGAGCAAAGCAAAGTAGTAAATATGTAAACCAAGTAAGCATTAATTCCACACTATTTAATTTTATTATTATTTTTTTAAAGATTTTATTTATTTATTTGACAGAGAGAGATCACAGTAGACAGAGAGGCAGGCAGAGAGAGAGAGAGAAGCAGGCCCCCCGCTGAGCAGAGAGCCTGATGCGGGACTTGATCCCAAGACCCTGAGATCATGACCTGAGCCGAAGGCAGCGGCTTAACCCACTGAGCCACCCAGGGGCCCATTATTTTTTTTTCTTTTAAGTAGGCTCCATGCCCAGTGTGTAGCCCAACATGGGACCTGAACTCACAACCCCGAAATCAAGACCTAAGCTGAGATCAAGAGTCAGATGCTTAACTGAATGAGCCACCCAGGTGCCTCTATTATGAATTTTTTTTTGAAGATTTTATTATTTATTTGAGAGAGAAAGAGAAAGGAAAATTGAGAGGGAGAGAGAATCTGAAGCAGACTTCAAGCTAAGCATAGAGCCCTATGCGGGCTCAATCCTGTGACCACAAGATCATGACCTGAGCCAAAACCAAGATTCATACTCTTAACTGACTGAGCCACCAAGGCACCCCACAATGTCTTCTTAAAACAACAAATGGCGGGACGCCTAGGTGGCTCAGTGGGTTAAGCCGCTGCCTTTGGCTCGGGTCATGATCCCAGGGTCCTGGGATCGAGTCCCGCATGGCCTCCTTGCTCGGCGGGGAGCCTGCTTCTCTCTCCGCCTCTGCCTGCCTCTCTGCCTGTTTGTGCGCTCTCTCTCTCTCTCCTTCTCTCTGACAAATAAATAAATAAAATATTAAAAAAAAAAACAAAAAAAACAAATGGTGGCTCAGTCGGTTAAGCCTCTGACTTATGAAATTAGCTCAGGTCATAATCTCAGGGTTGGGAGATGGAGCTCTATGTTGAGCTCCATGCTCAGCTTAAGACTCTATCTCTCTCTCCCTCTGCCCCTCCCCCCACAACTGGCATGCACACATGCATGCTCTCTCTCAAAAAAATAAATAAATGAATAAATTTTTTTTACAGAACTTTAAAACAAGGTCATACTCTATGAGCCAGTAATTTCACTCCTAGGTATTAACTCAAGAGAAATGTTCACAAAATGACTTATACAAGAACAAACTTTATTAACAGTAGCCAAAAACTGAAAACAAACCAAATGTCCACAGACAGAAGAACTAATTAAAAATTATGATAGATCCAACTGTAAAAGTGAAGTTTTTCTCAAGAATAAAAAATAAATTCCTGAAGGATGTTGTGGTATGGAGATGTAAACAGAAATGATGAATAAAAGAAGCCAAACACAAAAAGAGTATATACTGTATGATTCCATTTGTATGAAATTATAGAACAGGCAAAACTAATCTGAAAGGATAGAAATCAGAACATTGGCTGATTGTGGAGAGAAACTGGAGTCATATAAATCTTGTATATCTTGACGGGGGTATACAGTGGGCAAAACTCATTAAATATGACCCATAGTCAAGAAAAAATCAGTCAAGAGAAATAGACCATGAGATGGCCCAGATGCTGGATTCAGTAGATAAAGACTAAAGCAGCTTTTATATACAGGTCCAGGGAAGAAAAGAAGAATCTGATCTTAACAAATGTACAGGTAGAGAATATCAACAGAGAAATTAAAACTTTAAAAGAAGAAGCAAGTGGAAATTCTAGAGCTGAAAAGAATAGTAACTGAAATAAAGTATTTTCTGGATGTGCTTAACAGAAGGTTGGAAATGGCAGGAGAAATTATGCAACCAGAAGAAACAAGAATAAGATAAAAAATAAAAGTTAAAAAAATCAGAGCTTCTGTGATCTGTAGGGTAATAGTAAGTAATCTAATGTGTGTAATTTGATTCTCAGAAGAGGGGAAAGAGAAATAGTCAGGGGAAATAATTTAATGAAATAATAGCTGAACATTTCCTAAATTTGTTGAAAACTTCAACTTACAGAAAGAACCAAGAACATCAATGAAATGCAAGCAAGATAAGAGCAAATAAAACTATACCTAAGTATATCATAGTCCAACAAAAACAGAACTATGAAAGCAAACAAAGTAACAATGTAAACAGAAACATAATACATGTAAGGAAAAGAGACACAAATGATGACTGATTCTCAGCAGAAAAGAAATCTAAAAGATAATATAAGATTTCTAAGTGCTGCTAGTGGGAACAGGCAAATGGAATTATACCCTTACAAGGTTCTAATATTTGTGCAATAGGAAGTGATATATTATGAATTCTAAGTAGACTATGATAAGTTAAGAATCCATACTACAGTCCTTGAGCAAAGACTTTAACAAAGAAATACAAAAATACCAAAAACCCAGAAATGGAAATAAAATTAAATACTAAAAAATAGTTTTCATTTAATCCAAAAGAGAGCAAAAAAGAAGTTACAGTGAGGGAACAAAATAGAAAGGCCAAAGAGAAACCAGCAGTGATGAGGCAAACCTAACAATAACAATATTAGATGTAAAAGAACTAAACATGCCAATTAAAAGACAGAATTTGACGGGGCGCCTGGGTGCTCAGTTGGTTGAGTGGCTGCCTTTGGCTCAGGTCATGATCCCAGCGGCCTGGAATCGAGTCCCACATCGGGCTCCTTGCTCTGCAGGGAGCCTGCTTCTCCCTCTGCCTCTGCTTGCTCGCTCTCTCTCCCTCTCTCTCTGACAAATAAATAAAAATAAAATCTTAAAAAAAAAAAAAAAAGACAGAATTTGTTCAGACTAGATAAAAAGAAAAAAGTTAGACCTAACCATATGCTGGCTACAAGACAATCATTTTTAATTTAAAGAACAAATCCAGGCCAAAATTTAAAAGACTGAGAAAAAGATACATCATTCACACGATAAGCAAAAGACAGTTGATGTGGCTATATTACTATCAGGTAAGACAGATTTCAAAGTAAGAGAATTCCAAAGATACAAAGGGACAGTCATAATGATAGAAACACTGGGGAAAAAATATCAATCCTAAATATGTATATACCTAACAGATTATCAATGGAAAAATAGGTCATTTTCATGATCAGATTTGGAGACTTAATGTCCTCTGTCTCAGTGACTGATAGAATAAATAGAAAAAAAAATCAGTAGAACAGAATATTTAAAGAACAGATGTGAACAAGGTTATCAACCATCTTGACCTTATTGATATATACAGAACACTATGCCCCCAAACAGAATAGTTTCTTTTCAAGCATGCATAGAATGTTTACCAAGATAGAACACAGTCTCAAAAACATCCTAAAAGACTAAAATATTAAAGAGTCTTTCAGTTCGTGAAGAAATTAAATAAGTAATCAATTAATAGAAAGAAGTTCCCCCTGGACATATGAAAATGAATTAACATGCTACTCCAATAACCTATGGGTCAAAGAATAAATCAAAGGGAAATTAGAAAATATTTTGAATAGAATGAAAATGACAGCACCACATTTCAACATTTGTGAAATGCAGAAAGAAATAGAAATCAATGAAACAGAAAATAAACAATAAAGAAAGTAAGAAACCATTTGGTTCTGGGAGAAGACTGAGAAAACTAAAACTAGTCTCAAAAGTGGTCAAGAAGGGGCGCCTGGGTGGCTCAGAGGGTTGAAGCCTCTGCCTTCAGCTCAGGTCATGATCCCAGGGTCCTGGGATCAAGCCCCGCATCGGGCTCTCTGCTCAGCAAGGGAGCCTGTTTCCCTTCTTCTCTCTGCCTGCCTGTCTGTCTACTTGTAATCTCTGTCAAATAAATAAAATCTTTAAAAAAAAAAAAAAAAAAAAAAAAAAAAAAAAAAAAAAAAAAAAAAAGTAAAGAAAACCAGAAAAAAAAATTGTCAAAAATAAAAAGAAGGGGCGCCTGGGTGGCTCAGTCAGTAAGCATCTGCTTACTGTCCTGGGATGGAGCCCTGCATTGGGCTCCCTGCTCGGCAGGGAGTCTACAGCTCCCTTTCCCCCTGCCTCTCTCCCTGGCTTGTGTTTTCTCTCTCTCTCAAAAAAATAAATAAAATATTAAAAAAAAAAAAAGAAAATTCTTAAAAACAAATAAATAAAATAAAAAAATAAAAAGAAGGAACACCACAACAGATCCTACAAACATTAAAGGGCAATAGGAAACATTGTAACATTTACTGAAATACACATTAAAATTTAGATGAAACAGAAGATTCTCTGAAAACATAACTTATGAAAAATGACTCATAGGGAAACACAAGAAGTTAAATAACCCTGTATTAAAGAAATTAGTCATAATTTAAAAGTTTCCCAAAGAGAAAATTCTAGGCCCAGACAGTGTCACTGGTGAGTCCTGTCAAACATTTAAGGAAGAAGCAATACTAAGTATATAAAATCTTCCAGAAAAAAAGATGATAAGGAAATATTTCCCAAGTCATTTCATGAGGCCAATATAATCATGATACCAAAACCTAACAAATGATGATAACAGAAAAGTAGATATTCACCATAGAACACATACACAAAAATCCTTTACGAGGGGCACCTGGGTGGCTCAGTGGGTTAAGCCTCTGCCTTCAGCTCAGGTCATGATCCCAGGGTCCTGGGATGGAGCCCTGCATGGGGCTCTCTGCTCAGCGGGGGGCCTGCTTCCCACCTCCCCTCTCTGCCTGCCTCTCTGCCTACTTGTGATCTCTGTCAAATAAATAGATAAAATCTTTAAAAAAAATCCTTTACGAAATACTAGCAAATTGAATCAAGCGTATATAAAAGATCATCAGGTTCAAGTGGTATTTATCAGAAGGGTGCAATATAAACTCAACATTCTAGTCAATGTAACTCAACAGGATAAGGCAAAAAAGGGGAAATATCAGATGACATTAACTAGGAGGTCAGTAGTTATGTGGTAGGAAATCCTGATTTAAACTATTTCTGAAAGATGCTCAAATTCCCTGACAGTGACTAACAAATGAAAATATAACTTACCTGGGTCAGGAGGATGGTTATTTGGGGGACAGTCAGGAAGGGATGGGGCAACTGGAGCTATTCCTCTGGAGACTGCAGTTTGTGATACATCCTGTTGACTCTCCCATCGGCCCTGTTAAGGACAAAAGCAGTAGTTTTTATTCAAATGAATCAGTTAACAGAAAGACCTAAAGATATTTAAGAAAGACTGTATACATTACTAAAGTTTTACTCCCTTCGCAAGACATGGGAGATTTGACTGTTTAAGTACCATTCTTCTTACACTTTCCACCTTCCAGGTGTTAATTTCCCAAATACTAGTAAGAATTTACATTTGGATATCCCCTCCAGTTCACGATTTGAAGTCTCCTCAGTTCTGTCCTAACATTCTTTTCTATACATCATGTTGCTTTCCATGAAATATGGATATGTGAAGACATTCCTTTTTAAATCCTTCCTTACGTTCTCCCTTGTAGGCTGTTTCTGCTCCTCTGCCTCAAGACACTCTCTCGCTTCAGATTCTCAAATCAAACTGAGGAACAACCCTAATACTGTGGACTGTCTCTTCTCCCGTCTTCCAGGGACTACCCTTCTATCCATTCCAATACCGTTCATGAAAGTAAAAATTCTAGAACAATATATTAGCAAGGCTCTTATTTTCCACAGATATTAAAGAGAAATTCCAGTTAAGAGCAAATCAAGTAATCACAAGTTCCAAATAAGTCTCTGGATTAACAAGTTTTATTGTACTCTCAACTTATTCTATAAATTCCCATTAAAGAGATTTCACTGCATTATACAAGAACAATGCCAGTTGGGTGATTAATTAACCAATCCAGAATGGGGTGGCGAGCCACAAAAATGGGGATAATCATCAAAGCACTCTTAACATCAGTACCACCTGGCAAAGAAATAAACCCCAACCAAATGTTACAAATACAAAACCCAGTAATGGAGATGAGATGCAAGTCCTCTAAAAGCTTTAAGTTCCCCTTTGATCATCACTCTGCTTCTTTTTCATCAGAGTTAAATAATAGTATTTTTTTAAAGGTTTTATTTATTTATTTGAGAGAGAGACAGTGAGAGAGAGCATGAGCGAGGAGAAGGTCAGAGGGAGAAGCAGACTCCCCGCGGAGTTGGGAGCCCGATGCGGGACTTGATCCCGGGACTCCGGAATCATGACCTGAGCCAAAGGCAGTTGTCCAACCAACTGAGCCACCCAGGCGTCCCAAATAATAGTATTTTATATTAGTTTAAGCTGGTATTCCACAGATGAGTGACCCCAACAATGTTGAGTTTTCCTTAGTAATCGCTTGCAAAGCGAATTCTTCCCTGCTCCTGAAGATGGATGGAGTGGAAAGCCCTCTACGGTTTCAGATATGTATTGGAAAACCTATCTGCTTTTAGCAGCAACCTAAGTACTGATCATAAAATCAATAAACCTTAAGTGATCTGGATCCTGTTTACCTCTGAGAACACCACTTTTCCCTAGGAACTCTCTCAGCACTTGATATTTAAAAAAAAAAAAAGAAAAGAAAAGATGGTATGATGTCTTAGCATTAGGAAGCCAGGAAACAAAACAGCCATGAAGAGATGATTAGGGAAACCATGAACTCTGAAATACTTCACTGCAGGAGCATTTGTGTTACTATGAATCACACACTGATTTACATACTTCAATGTTTCTTAATGTCTTTTGCATTTAAATTTAATTGTCTGTCTGGGAAAGCCACAGTTTTGTGTACTCTGGGACATCACAATCAGGAAGCTGAACACTAAGGTCAATACTCTTTGGAGCTTCTCAGAGGAGGAAAAGCCTCATGCTCTGTTTACAGTGTTAAGCTCATGCAAGGTTGTTTTGAAGACAACTTACTTAATTTGAAAATAAATTTATTTTTGTATTTTCGATTTTTCTTTCTTGTTTGGCAGCTCACACAGTGGCACTCTGTTCCTTAGGGAAACTAAGTAGCTGATTTGGAGCCAGCACCTCAGCCATTTGGTGTATAATGGTCCAGTGACAAATAATGTAGGTGTCATCTCTTCCCCAAGGCACACTCGGGGCTCCACTAGCTTCCCGGGTAATATTTCCCAGCTGGCACTCCCACATGCAATGTTACTAACAAATCAGAATGGAAGCAATAACTTTTACTGTCTCATATATTCAAATATCTCAAGTGAGAACATCTGAAAGGATGCACACAGTACACACATAATGCCTTAGCCAGACCGCTAGCCTCAGCGGATGATGAAAAATGGAAACACATTTCACTTCATCCATCCTACCTTAACCATCATCTTAACCTTGAGGAATTTCACATGCTAACTGTTCCCAGGTCTCGCCAACCAAAGACAGGGACACAGAATGTCTCAAATTGATCTGGGGAAGAACAGAATCTGCTTCAGAGGGAACAACAAATTTGGATGATAAACTGGGTACAACGCTCCCTCTTCTTCCTTCTGATACCCACAGATCTCTGGGGAGACATTTCACTGAAATCATTCACTTATTCTCTCTTGTAGTGCATGTCCATTCTCTTGCCAAAAAACAAACCCGTGGTTCAATGTCTAACTACAGACACTGACCTCGAGGACAAGGCAATTAGTGTCTTTCAATAAATTTTACTGGCTGTTCCAGAGTTATTTTCCCTTTACTGAAATGTTGGAGAGGGGGGAAAAAAAGGAAGGATCCCGTTAAAAGTACTTCAGAGGGAGATGAACTCAGGACAACGAATAAAAAAAGATATGGCCAAACAATGGACCTTTCTGGGGTCTTATGAGCTCAGTCCTCAAAGTGGAAAGAGTATGGTATATAAACTATATGCCTGGAATCTGAAAAGATACATCTGTGACTTGTTTCTAACATTCTGCATGTCGACCAACTTCAGAATCAGCCAAAATGAGGAGATACAAGAGAGAAAACTCTGGCTTTGTTTTAGAGCCTTAAGCTAGCTTCATACTTATTAGGGATTATTTGTGCTAACAGGCTGAATTCCAGGAAATAAAACCCTATTCGAGAAAGCAATTATTTATAGCTGGCATTGTACGTAAAGACAAAATGGAACAGGGAAAACACGGGAGGCTCACAGCTGCCTTGAGAACATGCTTTGGTCTTCCTTATGCACCTAGAGTTCTCCTATTACTGCTCTTCCCAGACACAAATTCTTTGGGTTTTCCAAATTTAAAAAATAAATAAATAAAATAAAAAAGAAAAAGAAAAAAGAAGTTTGCTTTTGATCAGGGAAGTGACAAAGAGGTAAAGAAAGAGAAATGCCAGTAACATTCCAGGTCCAAAGGTGGCTTCTAACGCAAATAATGAAGAAGTGACTCATATTTGGCTTCAGCCTTCACCTGTGACACACTAAATAATTGCAGTTTTCAGGAAGGCACTGCAGCCAAAACACACAAAAATCATTTTTGTTAACTGAATATTCACTTAAGCTTTTGGATACTTTTAACTGCATCAAGAACTCCAATCCAAAGATGATAAACATAGTATCTTACTAACTTATTAAAAAGTATAATTCCATCTAAAATGGCTTTTAAGTTGACAGTGTTCCTTGCATTACAAAAGGTCTCAATGCACAACCAATTTTTAGATGGATAAACAATATGCTGAAACTAATTCTGCAGCTAAGTCCATCTTGGTAGACTGGTCATAAAAAGCTTGTTAAGTTTTCACTGTATCTATTAAAAAACTGCCTTGGGGTGCCTGGGTGGCTCAGTGGGTTAAACCCTCTACCTTCAGCTCAGGTTGTGATCCCAGGGTCCTGGGATCAAGCCCCGCATCAGGCTCTCTGCTCAGCGGGGAGCCTGCTTCCCTGTCTCTCTCTCTGCCTACTTGTGATCTCTGTCTGTCAAATAAATACATAAAATCTTTAAAAAAATAAAATAACAAATTTTTTAAACTGCCTTATAATAATGAAATATCCAGTAACAGTAAATAGCAACATCACTGAAATTGTGTGTGTGTGTGTGTGTGTGTGTGTGTGTGTGTATTCCCTCCCCCACTTCTCAGGGCTCATCAAGGTAAGAATATTCTTAATATTTTTTAATCTGTTTTACCCATCCCCCACCCACCTCCCCTCTGACAACCTCTACTTTGTTCTCTGTATTTAAGAGTCTGGGTTTTTTGGTCTCTTCTTCTTTGTTTCTTAAATTCCACGTATGAGGGGCACCTGGTGGCTCAGTGGTTTAAGCCTCTGCCTTCGGCTAGGTCATGATCCCAGGGTCCTGGGATCCAGCCCCGCATTGGGCTCTCTGCTCAGCGGGGAGCCTGCTTCCCCCTCTCTCGCTGCCTGCCTCTCTGCCTACTTGTGATCTCTGTCAAATAAACAAGTAAAAATTTTTATTTAAAAAATTCCATGTATGAGAAAAATCATATGTTATCTGTCTTTTTCTGACTTAGTTCATTTAGCATTTCTAACTTCTAGGTCCATCCATGTTGTCACAATGGCAAGATTTCATTTTGTTTAATAGCTGAGTAATATTCCATTGTATGTATGTCATTGGGTGTATGTGCTATACCAACGCCCCACTTCTTCTTTATCCATTCATTTACAGACACCACTTGGATTGCTTCCATATCTAGGCTATTGTAAATAAGGCAATGAACATATGTGTGTGTATATATATATATCTTTTTGAATTAAAGTTTTTGTTTTCTCGGGGTAAATACCCAGTAGTGGAATTATTGAATCATATGGTAATTCTGTTTTTCGGCTTCTGAGGAACCTCTATTTCGTTTTCCAAAGTGGCTACTAATTTCCATTCCCACAACAGTGCATGAGGGTTCTTTTTTCTTCCTTGTTATTTCTTGTCTTTTTTATTTTAGTCATTCTGACAGGTGTAAAGTACTATCTCATTGTGGTTTTAACGTGCCATTTCCCTGATGATTAGTGATGCTGGGCATCTTTTCATGTGTGAATAGTCCATCTGTCTATCTTTTTTGGAAAAAAAAAATTCTCTGCCTGTTTTTAATCAGATGATTTCAGGTTTTTTGGTGTTGAGTTGTATAAGTTCATATTTTGGGTATTCACCCCTTAATGGATATTTGATTTGCAAATATCTTTTCCCACTTGGGGGCAACTGGGTGGCTCAGTTGGTTAAGCGCCCAACTCTTGATTTCAGCTCAGGTCATGATCTCAGGGTCATGACATCGAGCCCCATGTCGGGCTCCATGCTCAGCGTGGAGTCTGCTTAAGATTCTCTCTCCCTTTTCCTCTGTCCCTCCCCTCCTGCTTGCATTTTTCTATCACTAAAAGAAATAAAATCTTAAAAAGAGTATCTTCTCCCATTTGGTAGGCTGCCTTTTTGTTTTTCTGATGGTTTACTTCACTGTGCAAAAGCTTTTTATTTTGGTGTAGTACCAGTAGTTTATTAGGGACATATTTTTAATTGAAAAGGCTATCAAGAATGACTTTAATACTGATTCTAAGGGATACATGTACCCCAACATTTATAGCAGCATTATCAACAACAGCCAAATTATGGAAAGAGCCCACATGTCCATCGACTAATGAATGGATAAGGAAGATACAGTATATGTGTGTGTGTGTGTGTGTGTGTACACACATATAACAGAGGAATATTAGTCGGCCATCATAAAGAATGAAATCTTGCCAGGTGCAACAACACAGATGGAGCTAGAGAGTATTATGCTAAGCAAAATAAATCAGAGAGGGCGCCTGGGTGGCTCAGTGGGTTAAGCCGCTGCCTTCGGCTCAGGTCATGATCTCAGGGTCCTGGGATCGAGTCCCACATCGGGCTCTCTGCTCGGCAGGGAGCCTGCTTCCCCCTCTCTCTCTCTGCCTGCCTCTCTGCCTACTTGTGATCTCTCTCTCTCTGTCAAATAAATAAATAAATAAAATCTTTTAAAAAAATAAATAAATCAGAGAAAGACAAGCATCATATGATTTCACTCATATATAGAATTTAAGAGACAAAACAGATGAACACAGAGGGAAAAAAAAGAGAGAAGCAATCGTAAAACAATTATAACTACAGAAAACAAACTGAGGGTTGCTGGAGGGTAGGTGGCAAGGGGATGGGCTAAAAGGGTGATGGGATGAAGGAGGACACTTGTGATGAGGACTGGGTGTTGTGTGTAAGTGATGAATCACTACACAGCACATTTGAAACTAATATTATATTGTAAGTTAACTAACTGGAATTTAAATAAAAGCTTGAGGGGAAAAAAAAAGAATGATTTCTTTTAGGCCCTAAGGTGAATTTAAAAGTTGAGAGTAGTTCATCAAATTCAATTTATCTTTTTAAGATTAAAGGGTCTATCAATTCAATCTTGGTGGAGCTCAGTAAAGCAATTCCAATTCTAATATGTAGTGAGTATCAATAATAAGGGTGTGTAAAATATGGCTGGGCAAATTCCAAGTGTCATAAGCCAAAGGAGGAGACTGTTTTTAGTAGCTCACTGCTTCCTCCCACCTCCTAAAGAGCCCTAATCCTATCAAACTCTCCATCCCTGCCTCCCTCCCATACCTTTTAGTATCATTTTGTCCTAAATGACTAATCTTTGCCATGGTATCAACTAAAAATTAGGAGAGAAAGGGAGACATGAACCTCTTCTTGTGTCCTCTCCTGGCTTCTGAACATTGTTTCAACGAACTGAATGTTCCCATCTTACACAGGGGAAGACAGCACATCAAATTCTGTGGCCTATATTTCTGTTTTCATAATCAAGATCAGAGGGATAGACACATTAACGGATCCAGAACCTGGAAATAGGCCCACACAAGTTTACAAGGTAGATATAACCAATATTCAATTATTTCAAAGCACATTCTTATAGCATTTTAAGCATCATTAACTCCAGGTCAAAATTATATTTCTGACTCTCTTGTATATATCTGACTCAGATACTTTAAGGCAAAGAAACCAATATGGCGCTGCTGAGAAAAATTCTGTGATGTCAAAGGAATGCCCAAAGCAGTTTTGTCATTTTACTCCCCTTTCCCTGTCCACACTGGAGAAAAGCACATCTTACAAGTTCCCAAATATTTATTTGTATTATCTGCTTAATATGAATTAACTCCAATTCCTCACATTCGAGAGCTCTCTAAATTTTCTAAGATGCCTTAGTTCCTGGGCTCTTTTGACAGCTACTTTTATAGTCTTAGAAAAAGAAGCATGTGAAAGGAATCCTATATATTGACTACCAAAGTTATTTTTACAAAAGAGTAAGAGCCAAAAAATTAGTACAGTGCCAAATTTAGTCATCTTATAAAAACTACATTTAAAAATTCATTCTTATTTTCAAGGTAAAAGCAAGCATGATACAAAGTTTTAGGTAGTAGGATAGTACTTATATCCCACTCATTAGGAAAACCTAATGGATTAATTACCTGTCCCTGGATCTCTGAAAACTGAAGAATGCAGGAAGTCCCCCAAAGAAAAGAAAAGGAAAAAAAAAAGAGTCTGAGATTTTTCAAAACAATTTCCTTTAGGACTCTGTGTACAAATTATTATAAATAAAGCAACTGGAGACCATCTCAAACCACTACACATAAAAGAACAAAAACTTCTAGCTACTTAAAAGAGCAAGGAATAAAATTTTTCAATTCTAATATACGTTTTTGAAAAGGTATTGAATTTTGACACATATTTTTTGCTCCTATTGAGATTTTCATACATACATTTATGTTTTTAATTCTAATTAAAAAAAAATAGGTAATTGGTTCCTATGATCCCCAAACCAAATAATATAAACAGGCATAGTGAGAAATCTACCTCTACCCCAACCTGTTCAGTTCCCCACATATTTCCACCCTCTCCCCAGGCAGATAAGTAATGGTATTAGCTTCTTATATATCCTTCTAGGGTTTCTTATGTATGTGTAAGCAAATCTATAAACAGTCACACACACTTCTCTTCTGTCCCCCTCCTTTTGTAATATAAATGGCAGCATACTATTTTGTACTTCACTTTTATTTATTTATTTATTTATTTATTTATTAAAGTAGGTTCAAAGTCCCATTTGGAGTCCAACACAGGGCTTGTACTCACAACCCCAAGATCAAGACCTGAGCTGAGAACAAGAGTCAGACACTTAATGGACTGAGCCCACCCAGGTGCCCCTCTGCTCTTCTTCTTTTTTTTTTTTTTTAAGATTTATTTATTTTTTAGAAAGGGCAGAGGAGAGGCAGAGGGAGAAAATCTTCAGGGAGACTCCCTGCTGAGCTGGGAGCCTGACTCAGGTCTCAATCCTGTGACCCATGAGATCATGACCTGAGCTGAAACCAAGTGTTGGATGTTCAACTGACTGAGCCACAAGGGCACCCCTCTGCACTTCATTTTTAAACATTAAGTAGATCCTGGTAATTTTTCCATATGGGTATCTAGAAGGGTTCCTAGTCATTTTTACAGCTGCATAGTATCCCATTATTAATTTGTATGTATGGGGGGGTGGTATGTGACATCTGCCCAGATTAAGTTTATTTAACCAGACCAAACCAATGGACAGTTTGTTTGTTTCCAGTCTTCTGCCATTATAAACAATATCTGAATGGACACTTGTACATGTATCATTTCACATGTATATAAGCACAGCTGCTCTGCAGAGGGCTTTAACAGGATTTTGATAATTTGTAGGTCAATGAGTTTATGCACAACTCAGTCTTGAGGAATTCTTTTATGGTAGTATTAAAAACACATCCTGAATGCAAGGCAATGCTATATTTGAAAGTGATTTTCTTTGTTTCATTTAAAGGCCACAGGGAGCAGGGGAATGACTTTTCCTCCCTAGTAAGAAAATATAATTTTAAGAATATTTATTTTTCCTAAAACTCTTTTAAGATGCTCTGTTTTAGATGATAAAACTATTGAGGGAACCCCTCCTCTGAATATGGGGGAGCTACTCTGTACTCCCTTCTGAAGTAAGTCTGGAATCAAATCCTCTTTCCTTTGTAATCTTTTCACTTCGTTTTCCAGCATCACAATTACAGTCTTATATCACTAGAATCTCCTTACTCACTGAACAGGCCCATTGCATAAAAATCTTATAACAGGTTTCCTCTACCTTTCTCCTACTGAATAGCCAAAGGTCTCTAATTATGATAGGCGGACATTCATTCAACCTAGCGAGAAGTCAAGGGATGCCCACAGTGACGAGATGTTGACTAAAGCCCAGCTACACCTCGTAACCTTTCAGGGCCCATGGATGCTAGGAGTTCAGAAGGAGATAAAAATAATAGCTTCACAGCTGAATTGGGAGCAAAGTTAGTAATGGCAAGCTGGCACCTTCTGTTTTCCCTGACAATATACTTCCAGAGGGTTGGGGACTAATATGGTCAAGGAGGGGCAAGCAAGACCAAATTTTGAGGAAGACTGAACTGCAGAAATAGGGGGAAAAAGGTATTTAACTTGTTTGAAGTGTATGACCACTCAAAATATACCCTGAAATAGAGTGGAACGATACATATCCTTGTTGCTGTGATGGTACCATGATATCAGCAAAACCTGAGAGGGCGAAAATCAAACTTTCCTCCACTTCACTAGGGTACTCCAAGAAATCAAGATGACTAAAAAAGGGAAGGTCCTGGTAGAGTAGCAAAAATATGTAACATTACATTTACTCATTTACTATGACATGTCCTGCTGAGTTGTCCCCAACCTGCCACAGAAACTGCCCTGGGAAAGGACTCCCAGGAACTCTTTACTGTCATATCTGAAGCCATCTTTGGTCCTCATCTTACAGTCTCTGAG
Source organism: Mellivora capensis (assembly GCA_004024625.1). Lineage (NCBI taxonomy): Eukaryota > Metazoa > Chordata > Mammalia > Carnivora > Mustelidae > Mellivora > Mellivora capensis. The sequence goes on along the minus strand of PISX010005212.1, from coordinate 81,948 downwards.
GAAGCTGAGAGGAATCCTTAAAAGCTAAAAAGCCAGGCACCTGGGTAGTTCAGTTGGTTGAGTGTCCAACTCTTGATTTCAGCTCAGGTCGTGATCTCAGGATTGAGGGATCAAGCCCCATGTCAGGCTCCCTGCTCAGTGGAGAGTCTGCTTGGGATTCTCTCTCTCTCCCTCTGTCCCTCCCCCAGCTCATGTATGCATACTTGCTAAAATAAGTAAATAAATAAAATATTTGGGAAAAAACCAAATAACTTAAAAATTCCTTTCTGCCCCAGTTTCCAAGCTATTCTCTGCTGGGTCTTCTGGCCAGCTTCTCTTCCAGCACATGCCCATGAGTATTCTCATGCCAACCAGCTCCAACTTTAGATCTAATCCCTCACTCAGTTATAAATATGCCCTCAGCTCCCCAATCTGTCTTCAGCCCAGCCTTCCAGACCCTTCAACTGGCACAGACACCTTATATCAAAAATGGAACTGAATCATTTTCTTCCCCAAACCTGCCCCTCTAACAGTTCATCTCTCTATTCTGTCATCCAGAAGCGCATGTCGCCCTCGTCTCCTTCCTCGCCCAACCTTTCTATCCATGGAGTTCCAGAGCATCTACCTCCTTAATATACCTAATTTGCTCTCCCTCACCCTCCCACTGCTGAATCTCCTCCCCCACCTGATGTATCTATCCTCAAATTAAATTTTTTTCACTTTTTGCACTGATAACTGTATATATTTGTACTGTATACAATATTCTAATGTGATTTCATGGGCCACAGCCAGGAACCCAAGTGGGGTTTAGGTGAACTGTTAAAAAACACTTTCCAATTCAACTGTAACCATGTTACTGCCATTACTCCTTCAGGGGTTCCCTACCTCTTCCATTACTCCTTGGTACATGATGTTAGATCTGCGACAACCAGGCCCCTTTTCTCTGGGTTGTACACCACGGACACCCTCTCCTTTAGTCACACTGCATGCAGTGTCATGAACATAGCAAGCTTGTTCCTCCCTCCATGCTTCTGTTCACACTGTTGCTTTCACTCCTTCCCTGCCTCGGGGGGCGGGGAGGGGGACCTCATCACCTTTCAGCTTAGGGGGATTATCATCTCTGCAGCCTCTCCTGATCCATGAATAATGCCTTTAAAAGTGTCCACCCCACCTTTGGTCTCCTACTGTACCATACTTCCAGTATAGCATCTGTGTTCCTTTATTCCATTTACTTGGTGTAGAGGAAGCACTGTAACTTTCTTTCAAGTGATACTGCTACTTTCTCTATTTAAACAGAAGGAGATTGGGGGTAGACAGAAAATTCTGGCCACTGCTTTCAAGGAATTGAAAATATAACTCAGAATTTGGATTAGATGTAATTCCAAAGAAACACAAAAAGTTGTGCTTTTTTTTCTTATAAATATATTTTCCTTAAAATATTTCACTTATTTACATTTAAAAATAATGACAAACAATTTCCCACTCAGCTTTGTTCCAGTAATCACAAGCTGTGCTGTGCTCACTAAGAACTGATCAAACCTATCACTGGATCAGTATAAAGGAGTACTACTTAGCACACTTTCAGAGACATGGTAGGTGAACAGTAAATTAATGAGTTGGAGAGCAATTTATATGTCTATAAACATTGATATATATACATATGGCTCATTTTTAAGATCTAGGTTACTAGGAGTTTGCCTGAAATAATGGGATAGACACACACACACACACACACACACACACACACATATACACACATACATTTTTATGTATTTCAGATAAACTCCTAGTAACCTAGATCTTAAGAATAAGTCTTATTATTCATCAACTAATTATTCTTAAGTTTTTATAAGGAAAATTTCAAATGTACAAAAACAGAGTATAAAATAACTAACAACAGTAGAAAGGGTAGTATAACAAATCCCATGCAGCTATAAGCACCACCATTAAATAGACCATCTTCTTTTATCTATGCCCTCATCATCCCCCGAGATTATTTTGAAACAAATCCCTGATTATCAGGCCATTGTATAAGACACTGTTCACTTTTACCCTCCTCAAGGGTTAAGAGAGCAATACAGAGTATGTTGCCCACAGTTAACAGTACCAACATCTAACCAGATCCCTCAAAAAATATCGGGCACAAAACTATGATATAGGACATCCAGTTACAACAATTCTGAGTACGATCCTTTTAAGTAAATGATAAAGAATTCTCTATGCTTGGGGCACCTGGGTGGCTCAGTGTATTAAAGCCTCTGCCTTCGGCTCAGGTCATGATCCCAGGGTCCTGGGATCGAGCCCCACATTGGGCTCTCTGCTCATCAAGGAGTCTGTTTCCCACCCCTCACCCCACCTGCTTCTCTGTCTACTTGTGATCTCTGTCTGTCAAATAAACAAATAAAATCTTAAAAAAAAAAAAAGAATTCTCTATGCTTAAACCTCTACTAAATTGGGGAACACTACATTAACAATAAATCCCAGCCAACAGAAGTTCTGTTCCCTTATTTTTAATTTCTTCTAGCAAATAATACTAACTTTCAGATAAAATCTTCCTATTCCTCACACATTTGCAATCATTTTATCAATATTTCACTATTAAAATTTGATTTAAATTTCCTTTTTTGACTCAAACAGGAAGAACAGTTTACATAAAAATACAAACTCAAGCAACAAAACTGGAACACTTTCTAATAAATTTCACATAGCACAGAAGAGTAGGGGAAATTTTGGCATGCAAAATGAGCATGTGATATTTGAGAAGAGTAAAGTTGAATGGGAAATCGGTCTAAGACTGACAGAAAAATAGTTATAAATACTTACCTTATTGGTGCCTAGACTATAGGATGGAATAAGATCTTGTCGGCTGCCAGACAACTGAAAAAGAAAAAAAGAGGGGATTAGTCCTTTATTTTTATTTTTTTTAAAGATTTTATTTATTTATTTGACAGAGTGAGTAAGAGAGAGAGAGAGAGCAAGCACAACCAGGGGGAACGGCAGACAGGGGAGAAATAGGCTCCCAGCTGAGCAGGGAGCCCAATGCGGGGCTCAATCCCAGGACCCTGGGATCATGACCTGAGCCAAAAGCAGCCGCTTAATCGACTGAGCTACCCAGGCTTCCCTGGGATTAGTCCTTTAGGTGTGAAAGTACAAAAATCTACGGTCCTGGAAAAGAATTTAAAAACCAAATCAACAGTCAGATGGTAGAGGAGATGCTGTCAAGACATTTGTAAATTAGGCTAGTATATACTTTGAGACATTATTAGGCACATCTTTTTAAAGATGTATTTTTTTATTTTGAAAAAGAGAGAGCATGTGTGCAAGCCAGGAGGAGGGGCAGAGGAGAGAGACAGAATCCTCAAGCAGACTCCCCACTGAGCATAGAGCACCAAAAAGGGCTCAATCCCAGTACCCTGAGATCATGACCTGAGCCAAAGTCAGGAGTTGGCCACTTAAACAACTGAGCCACCCAGGTGCCCCTCACAATTTTTTTTTTAAACTGAATTGAACTTTAAGGTGGGAGGTTTATATAAGATCAGACACCCACTTTACCCTGAGGCAACAACCAGCAGGGCATAGGTAAGGGATATTTCATCTGTTTATCCCCTTCTATTTAAAGGATACCAGCTTAATTATTTTATCATGTCCGGATCTTACAACTTCCTTCTCTGGGTATTCATAGCAGATATATAAACATAAACTATTTATTTTAAACCACAGGATTCTAAATACCAACCTCTGCAAATATCTGCATTTTAATGTATCATTTTTTGAAGAAATGAGATTTCAAGTTGAAATAAAGTGATATATTCCTTAATGTTCCCAATCTTTCAGCCTGAGATCATTAGTGATGTCATTCAGTCACTCGGGGGCCACATGTGCCCTCCCGTTTGATACTCTCCCTACTTTCACTATCGTTTCTCAAACACCAAGGGGAAGGGTCAGCTGCTCTTCATTACGATGCTTATACTGTGGTTTTTCTTAGTGTAAAGTTAGCAAAGGTAGTATTTCTCATATCCATATCTTTGTCAAAAGTAAGGAAAGGAGAGATAAATCACACGGCCACAACCATATTTCTTTGTGAAGAATTATTTGTATGCTTAATATGCACATAAATTATACCTCTGTTTTTAAAAACAACAAAAAACTTAAGACACTGTTATGAAATACACCTAAGTTATTTTACTCATTTATACTATCCTGGATGGCCTTTAAGCAATTGAGTTTGTAAACCGAGTTCAGACTTCTCAATTTAAAAATAATTAAGTTAGGCCCAGAAAATTTAAATGGCTTGCCAAAGGCACTGGGCTAGTTTTGCTTTAGCTCAACAAACACTCACTGAACACCCAGTCACTGTGCTAGGCAATGCTCATACAAAAGCTGTGAGAAACAGGAGAAATGAACTTAAATGGACACTGTCCCTACCATACTGGTGAAGACAGTGACAGAGGTATGCACAGATGCTACAGGGTAGAGAACAGAGGCACCTAAATCAGTCTGGAGAAGGAAATGACATCTGAGATGAGAGTTAAAGGATACAAAAAAGAGTTATCCAAGGAAAGAGGGGCAGGCAGGAGAGCCCAGGCAGAGCACAGAATGGGGAGTCCATGTACTCACTCTGTTCACGTTGGGAGAGCTAATACTCCTCCTACTCAGCTTCCCCTTTCCTGTCAACTGTTCCTTCACTGTAACTTCCTGTCAGTCAGAAAACGTACAGAGGAAAAACACAGATCAGAGACCCATCTCCAAAGCAGTACCATGCACAGCAGTGTTTGAGCTACCATCTCTACACACACATTCCTGGTTCTTTAAATCATGGCTGTTTCTTTACGCCATGGAAAGACCTAGTTCCAATCACTGTGGAATATTCCAAGTTAACTGTACAGTGGATAGATTACCTAGATTCTACATTCTTTTCTGCATCTACTGACGGCTGCCTTGAAGCTGGCCAAACAAAAGTTAGTCCCAGGAGAAAATCGCCAAAATTAGATCATTCACTTTTGTTTTTCATAAGGATTTTTGGTTAAAACCAAAAAGTCTCCATATTACTATGTAAAATGAGGTTTAGGGTTCCACTAAGGATTAGGTATACTGCTGGCATCTCTATTATCCCTTTGAGAGATCTACCCTAAAGCTGTGGTAGGCATGACCAGCTAAACAAGAAAGGGCCCATTCTGCCACCTTCCTACATATTTCTTCAGCAACATTATTGTCCATTATCAAAGAATTTTTAATGTAATTCTTCAGCCAGCAAGAGTTAAGTATTTTCTCCCATTACCTCAAAGCAACTTGATACCATTTAGCGCATTGGTAAAAGTAAACTTCCAAGTGGAGCTTTTGTATGTTCACAGACTTAAGTGACAAATTTAATCTAAATTAATATGCTGCACTTAAACAGATGCTTCCAAAGTTTAGATTAACAACACTGTGAACTGCAGAGAGGCAAAGAGAATCAGGCTGGGTCAGCACCGCTACTACCAGCTCTGTTGGCTAACCTGGCGGAGACGATCTAAAGTGAGAAGGTTCTCCACAGCCAGCACACTTCTGAGGTATTTTTCAATATAAGCCTCTGAGTCAGCAGAAGCTGTGTTTTCAACATTAGCTGCCATTCTTGCTAATGTTTCTCGTTCCTCTACTCCCTGGGCATCCTGGAGAACAGAAAGTTGTGTATTAAAATTAAGTACTCTATAGAAGAAAACATAAAAGCTTCTTAATCTATATAAACATACACACAGAGAGTACTGAGCTAACAAATGGGATGTATTCCAAAATTCCATTTTAACGCCAGCTTTTGGAACTCAAAATGCATTTTCCCAGAGAAATCGTGGTATAAATGGTGATCAGATTAACTTGCAAGGTTAAACCCAATGCCACTGAAACACAGCACATTCTTAATAAAACTGTCCTCTGCTTTTTTCCTACTGTAAACGAAAATGTTATTGGTTAGAAAGGATTTGGTGGAAACAGCTAGAAATATAACCAACCACCACAATACTTCAGAAATACATCACTGAGGCAAGAGACAGGAATGAGAAGCTGGGGTCCAAACAGTGCTAGTAGGAGGCAGACACAAGAGAGTAAGAGTGAAAGTAGGGCGGCTTTCAACCCTTTCACTCAGCAGCCGACCATGGACTACATGTTCAACATGTGGCAGCTTCTAAAATTGGTTTCAATCCTCAATCCTCAACACAGGCTACAGGCAGTGTAGCACCCACCAAGAAGAAAAGTATCTCGGTAAATTCTCCCTCACTGTTCTTTCCCACAGAGCCCAGCCCTGCTCCTCTCATGTGGGTGCCCCATGCATATAAATGGGATGCTCACAAGTCAGGGAGGGCTGTTGTTAGTGCATTTAATCATGTCAAGCTAGCTTGGCTCATAACAAATTACTCTTCTCAGAGAAAATCTGATACTTTATTTACTTGTGAATTTGTTATAATAATGTCACAAACTACAAAATATATAGCCATATGCCACTGCATCTTAAGATGCCATCAACTTTAAGAAAAAAAATATTTTATATACCACTTGGAGAAAAAAACCAACTCTGCCAATTAACTTTAAGATATCAATTATAAGACACATTCTAACATCAAAATTATTTTTAAAAATTTAAACGAGTTTTATAACATAAAATATGGAAGAATCTGGAAGGTGGCTTAAGTTCACAAAACTTCTACCTCCTATAGTGATTCATTTGGGCCTTTTAATAACCCTGAAAAGAAGCAATCATCCTCATTTTATAGATGAGGAAAAAGGAAAGCCACATAATTGGCAAAAAAGGCAAGATCAGGAGTCAAGAGACCCAAGTCCTAATCTTGCCTTTTTTGCCAAAGTACAATCTGCATCTCCACACTCACTTCTTGATTTCAGACAGTTGAGTGTCACAGGAGGAACTGCTCTACTCTTTCCCACGGTCCTTTTCTTAGAAGCCTCCCATCCCCTACCCCATTACCAACTGTGCCACAGACCAGATGAAGAAATCTGGGATTAAATATTAGGAAGCACATATATAAACTACATCATGCATCAAGCTTCGGCGGTTGGGGGGGGTGTATTTTAAACTCCATATGCTTGATTCCTGTGACTTTCTCAGTTTAGAAAGAGAAAAAACAAGAAGAAAATAATAGAAACTATAATAATGGCAATTACGGGGCGCCTGGGTGGCTCAGTTGGTTAAGCGACTGCCTTCGGCTCAGGTCACGATCCCAGGGTGCTGGGATCGAGTCCCGCATCGGGCTCCCTGCTCAGTGAGGAGCCTGCTTCCCCCCTCCCTCTGCCTGCCTCTCTGCCTACTTGTGCTCTTTCTCCCTCTGTCAAATAAATAAATAAAATCTTTTAAAAAAATAATGGCAATTACAATCAACAGCTCAGTGTGTGCACAATGACTTATATATATATCATCTCATTTAATCCTTAAAAACAACCCTGTACAGAAGCTATCACTAACCAAATCTAATAAATGAAAAAAATTGAGGCTCCAAGTAACTTACCAAGTTCACCTCACTAATAGGTGACAAAAATAAGATTTCTGTGTGATTCCAAAATGCAAGCCTGAATCTCTGTTTTCATGGACGTGCTATGTTACGTCCCTTTGAGGGGGACAATATTGTTACCTTATGTCTACTAGGAATAAAAAGGAGCACTGTCTTCTAGGAGTGTTAATTTGCTTTTTAAAAGGAACTTCTTTAACAAAATACTAAAACCATAACCTTTAAGCCACAAGTATATTTTACAATGAATCACATTAAGATTAGGAAATTTCTTCTACAAATCTATAGTGTTTACCCAAATACACAATTTCATTGACTATATATTTCTTAGGTAGATGACTTTCAGGGAGTTAGCTCTTTTTACATGTTTATTTTTAGTAAACTCAAACTTCATATGATCCTTCACCTCTGGAATATTGGAGACAATTTCAAAAGTCACTCCACAGCCAGGAATAGAACTTCGATGTGACATCTTTTTTAGGAGACTCTGAGCAAAACCCTAGAGAAAAACAAAACAGAAAGATATGGTTTCCTACCTCAAAAACTGCGTTTTCATTAACAAAGAGCTCAAAGGATACTGCATTCACCCTAACCAAAAAGAAACAGAGCATATTTCCGATATAAGCAAGCTGAAACCCAAATCACTAAATACAGGCTCTTCAACTTTGTCTCAGCACACAAAATCAACTTACTAGGCCCCTGCCCTTTGCCAGGTCCTATATCCAATATATGAAGAATATAAACCCAAAACTCTGGAAACTGACACTGAGCATCTGGTTCAGGTCTACTTAAAGGCTACGGAAATAAGACTGTTGACTTCCATAAAATAAAATGACCTAAGATGTGAGTGAGGACTGGTGACTCTTACACTTTGTTTTCACCAGTACGATGGACATCTTGCAGCATGAATATTGACAAGTTCAGGCATTAAATTCTTGACCAAAGCAGGATCGTTATGAAGAATGATTTAAGAGTGCACGGTCATTGTTTATGCTGACTGTGCTCTTCGCACAGTTAAGAATTGAACCATTGAATTAATGCATAGATGACTCATTTGAAGAAGCTGCTAAGACTGAACATCCTGTAGAGGTTGAAGAGAGCAAGGATGAGGGCAGAATACAATTGGTGAATAAAGATAAGAAGAAGAGACAATTTTAAACCAACACCCAACCTTTTCCCTCATGCAAAAGGAAGTAGGAAATATGTGAAAATTCCCAAAGAATATAGAAAAATTAAGCCACTTGATCTTAGAAGTACATAATTTCACAAACCTATTTAATAATAATTTCTTTCCTATTCAGTGTTCTTTTAGTTACTTTTTTAAAAGACGGTAGCTCTTAGAATGCAAAGAGACCACTAATTTCAGCCCTTCATGAGCCTTGCGATGCAGAGCCACAGCCCATTACACCAGTCAGGGAACAGTAAGGTTTTTGTTTGTTTTTTTTTCCGGGTTTGGGTGGGGAAGGGGAGTGCTGTTGTTAATTTACCTTTTGTTTTCTTTCCGTATGGAACTATTGAAGCTGATTTGCATATATTAGCATCATAAGGAATATTAGCGTCATAGGGAAGTCCCCATTCTTGTCATAAAGAAGCAATTTTTAGGACTGAAATATCTGAAACTGGGAGGGAAACTGGCATGTCCTAAAGTACTATCATGTCATTCGGTATCAATCTGATAATATCACGTCATTTCATCCAGGGGAAAAATGGAGGCAATTTCTTGCCGCTATAATAAAAAATTAAAAACAAATTAAAAACAAACAAAAAAGACACCACCACGAGCGGAAGCTTGGTGACTCCACGATGCATCCTTTCTGTTAAGGATTCTGTGGGGCCTGTGCCATACCAGGTCAGTATCGGTGCCTGGCAAGCAGAATCTCTAGCTCAGGAATGGCAAATCACTCTTCAAAATGCTCCTCAAGAGCAACTCATCTTTTTCTATCCTTTAAAGACTTCCGAGAAAAGAAAGTTGGAGAAAAGAGCGAACAGGAGACACACCATATACGTCTATAGCTCACCCGATGACCCGGATTTTATTGATGCTGGATTGCCAAGCTAAAGACCTGCAATTTTAACAGCATTACCACCAGTCTTCATTTCAAAGATGGATATCAGTGTGACATTTAGAACTAAAGATTAATTTTTAGGGGTGGAGATTACATCTAGGACTCTGTCAACTGTGACTGTGCTCTTTTAAATGAAAAGATTTCTTTTCATCTGTCCTGGTTTTAGTCAGTGTGTTGAGAAGGCCTCAAAAAAAGTGAGCACAGACAGTTCAAAGAATCCCTAGAATGAGCCTCCCAAATCCTATATTTGCAAAGCCAAAGGCAGAAATAGTTTATGTTCTTCCCTTGAAGCTGTCTACTAAACCCAGTCATACGGCACGAGGTCCCTCATAATCCAGCTGCAACTGTGTGGACAGCCAGGGCCCCAGCCTCTGCGGTATGCCCCGTCACAATGCCTGCCACACTCTGCTGCTCAAGGTCCCAGTCAGCCCTGCCCTGACCTTCCCCACCTCCTGCACTGAACAGCATATGTCCTCCTCTGGCACCGTGTCTGTAAAGGAGTGGCTAGCATGCTACCACCCTGGCTCTGATGGCTTCTCGGACTTGCTCGGTGTGAGCTCTCCATGGCTTCGCCTGCAGTCTTCCAGCACTCAGGGAACACCAGCCTTCCTGCACTAACCCAACAGAGGCGCCGTCTGTTTATTCAGCTACACACGCCGACGGACACTGGGGGTTTCAAGATGTAGACTAATTCTTACTCCTCTTGCTACCCAAAAGCTCGACAGAGTACACTATCCAAATATTTGAGTCCACGAATTAGCAGAGATGACTGAGAGCGAAGAAAGAAGCACAAAGCAGAGGGCGAGTCCAAGCAACAGCTAATCTGCGGAGAACTGTCACGTCTTGTGCGACCCAAAGGTAAAGTCAAAAACCTAGAACTGTGCTTTGACGGGGCCTTGGGGCACCCATCTGTGACTCTGTAATAAGAAGGACTCACTGTAATAACTGAACACCATCTAGGAGGAAGTCAGAACAGCAGGGGCCAGGAATGAAGCAGACCCGATTACACAACAGCAAGGGTTGAGTTGAAGAGAAAAGCGCAACGGATCACAGAGGCTGTGTGGACAGGAGGCTAGAGCAATCATTCCTGGTCCTGCCCCTGATCGGACCTGTGATTAAAATCAGTTCTTCAACTGGGATTAATGACTCACCTGCCGGCCATGGACATGGACACAAATTCGTTTCCGTAATACCAGCTGCATGTCGGCCGGATGGCTGAGCTGGACTGTCACCCGCACAATCAGATACACACGCTCATCGGCTGGGGTACCTTTACTGAGCTGAGGACAGCTGTGCACGGCAGAGTCCCAAGAGGCTTCTGCTCTCACCTGCGGAGACCAAAAGAACATACTTTGTTTGCCTTCTCCTCCTGAACACAAAACACTTCACAAGGAAACATCCTGGCTTGGCTGAAGTTGGACATACTGGTCACCACTGAAGATGTACTAGAAGGGGTCTGAATGACTCCGGGATGTGAGGATGTGGCCTCCATCACTCTAGTCTGGGAAGTACAGGGGATAACGTTCTTGGCTAGTGGGATTCCAAACTGTTTTTATTTTGCAAAATGCTCAAACGTAAAGGAAAGATGTGAATTCAGGACAATGAACTCCTGTGTTATCTTCCATCTAGAATCACCAGCTATTAATATTTTGCCACTTCTCCTTTCTCTTTCTTACAACTCATACACATGCAGGATTATTTTTTGCTGAACCACTTTTGAGTCAGTTACAGACCTGTTACTCTACCTGCCTAAATAGATTAACAAGTATCTTCTAACAGCGAGAACATCCTCTGACTTAACTATAGGACAATTATATTCAGGAAATTTCACATCAACACAATACTATGATATAATACAGTCCATATTCAAATCTTTCAACTGTTCCAATCCAGGATCACTAACTGCATTTAGCTGTCATGTCCCTTTAGTCTACTTTCATCTGGAATGGTTCCCCAGCCCTTCTTTGTCACCCATGACACTGATAGACCCACTGTTGTACAGAACGCATCACAGTTGGGTGTGCTGGCTTTGCCCCCTACTACTGAAGTTTTGCATCTTTTAGGAATACCACTAAGGGATGATGTGCCCTCCAGAGCACCCCATCAGCTTTCCTCACTTTAACTATTTTCTCACTTTTCCAGTATACTCAAAACTAGAAAGTAAGCCCCCACTGTATACACATCACCCAGATTCAAACATTATCAAGATTTTGCCACACTGCCTTTACCCTTTTTTCCCTCTTCTTAAAAAGTCTTTACTGAAGAATTAAAGGAGATCCCAAATGCTGTGTCATTTTACCTGTATGTACTTCAGTAGCATTTCCCCAGAGAGGGGGACCACTGCTGACCTGAACTATGAATACTAACAGAGATCCTTCACCAGGAGGGGAACTAATCTGACCGTCCACTCCTTCTGGAAGGAGTTCCACTCTTTCTGGAAATCACAATGAAAGGTTTTCATTTATATTTCTTGAGAAATGTAAGCATTAAAATGATTACACTGCTGATTATTTCAAAAGACAAATGGAAAGATTAACGAAACTACTTATCATATGATTTTCCCTACTTATGCTTTGTTTACCTCTCCATCATGCTGTTTTACAATCTGCAGTTCAAAGAACTCATCCTCTTCTTCCCCAGTGAGGGTAGCATCCCATCCACCAGCTTCTGGGTCATCAAGATTATCTTGGGAGCTGAAATCATCAGCTAAAAGCAAGTTCCATTAAATCAGAGATCATTTCAAAGGATAACCCCTACCAGCTAAATTTCAATGTGCTTAGTATTAAAATTCTACTGCCTCAAATTTCATTTGCTTTTGGCTCTAAAATCTCACATGACATGGAAGAGAACCATTAAACAGTTCACAGTTCTTAGGATGGATAGACTCTCAAGAAATTATCTTAACCAATCTCCTACCTTTATGCCTTATTTTACATGGAAGGCAAATGAAGCCAAGATACCCAAGAGATTACTCAAGGTCAGCCCATAAATGTTAATGATAGGATTATAACCCAAATTCCCCATCTTTTAGTGCACTGAAGAAATGAGAAGTGAGAGTGATTCCAATTATCTGACCGTGAAGTTCAACAAAAGAATCAATTGGCTACATGAGCCAGAAACTTGGAGGGTTGCCCCTTGGCCGTTTAGTTATTTAGTTCTAAGTCTGGCCCTCCCAACCCCCTATCCATCTTAAGCTTGTGAGTAGCCATCAGAGTATCTTTCTAGTATGTGGGCTTATGGGGATCAAGAATAGGCATCAGGCTGCACAAGTTTTTGATTATGTCTTGGGATGTCCATACAAACAGGTCTTCTATAAGCTTATTCTTTTCCGCTCTTACCTTCCTACACACGTGCACAAGCACGTGCACACACGAGCCCCTCAACTGTCTAGGACCCTAACGTAAGGACAGTAGGCCCCAGAGTAAGCTTCAGCCTCCAAGGCACCAGAGAACAGCAAGGTAGGCTAGAGAGCTGTGGCAAAACAATGAAACCCTCTCAGGTGGACAGACAGCAGAAGTGACTAAGTATTATTTGCTAACTCTGTGTGCACACAAAATTTTCCATATGTCTAAATAAATCAAGTAGTACAAGACGCTAAATACCTTAGTTATTTTAACTCACTTTCAGCTGGGTGGAAACAAACCACTGAGGACATCCAAGCTTGCCTATCTAGGACAGTTCATTATAATACACAGTTTCTCTGCAGATGTTTTAGGAATTTAACTGCTGACTTTTACCTTATCATTAGCTCTTTAATCTACCTTTTCATTTTTATTTTCCTTCCTTGGACAGAATAAATGTAAAATGTAGCCACATCTAAAATATTTATATGAAGGAGAAAAAAGTCAGAAAAATTGGACAGTTTCTCACAAATAAGCAATGCAGGAATGAGGGCATAAGAACTCAGAGGGGCGCCTGGGTGGCTCAGTGGGTTAAGCCTCTGCCTTTGGCTCAGGTCATGATCCCAGGGCCCTGGGATCGAGCCCCGCATCGGGCTCTCTGCTCAGTAGGGAGTCTGCTTCCCCTCTCTCTCTGCCTGTCTCTCTGCCTACTTGTGATCTCTCTCTCTGTCAAATAAATAGGTAAGTAATCTTTAAAAGAAAAAAAAAAGAACTCACAGAAAAAGTGAGAAATTTATTAGCTAAGGTTAAGAAAACACCAGATAAAAGAAAGCATCCTACATTAGCATCACTAGTTATTAGTCCTTTCCAGAGAGAAGTCTTTGCCTAAGAATAAAGAAGACAACACTGAAGTGCAAGGAAACACCTGCTACTGCAACCTCACATGAAGAGAAGAACAAAGCACACACGCAGCCATCACGGATTACCCAGTGAAATGCGCAAACGCCCTGGGATGAAACATACCTACCTCCGCTACAGAAATATTACTCTTACAGAAAATTCATTCTTGGTCAAGTGTCAGTATCCCTCCGCATACATAAAATAGACCCTAACCTTATGCTTACATTATTGCCTAACTTCAGACTTCGTTAGAACCTAAGTTTACTCGGACACTAATTTGTCTGAGGTAAGCCTTCAGAAAGCATTTCCTAACTTACCATTTAAGTCAAGGAATATAACAGGAATGTGTGTTTCCATCCCAGGAACTGGGGTCCTAAAACATAATAAACAAATAGCACCTCAAATAAAGCCGACTTTCTCAGCAGAATGCACTTCGAGACACAGCGTTAACCCACACTGAGAAGTATTACAGGTCAAGCCAATAATAACTGGGGGTGTTGTGTTTTGTCATAATTTCACATCAGAGATGCCCCAAAGACTTACCTGTAAATGCTGCTTTTCTTTTCACTGGTGCTCTTGTGTATAATTATCATATGTTCTGATACTAGAATTCAGTCTTATAAGATACAGCTACCTGTTTGTAATTGAAGCTTCCTTGTTTAAAGTTACTTTCTTTAAAAATTATATACCTAAGGGCCCCATTTGGCTTAATTTACTATTTTTAATTTCTATAAAGTGGCGCAGAACATTTGCTGACAGTACAGTTTAAGCCAGCACAAAACCAAAAACTCCTGGAGATGCAATTTTATTATGACCGAATGGTCTTTTAAGGGAATGACCCAAGTAATTAACATATTAACTTTTCTTTTTTAATGCTAAGTGCAGTGGTATTAAATATTGATTTAGATTCTCAGAATTCTTAATTACTTGGGCCAATAACAATATTATTTAATAAAACAGTTTTAAGCCATAGTTACTCCAACTCATGAAAATAATTTAACACTTCCTCTAATTCAAACTTTTCCCCCATGCTATGATGAGTCTCCCATTAGTTGAAACAGAGACAAAACTGATATGGAGAGTGGGCGGCTCAGTGAGCATCCAAAATGTCTGAAGACATGTGGCAGCGTTCATACCATTCTGCTGGGGCCCCTGGAATGCCACTGCCAGCAGAGGGGACCATGACTGCATTTCGCTCCTCAGTCAGAGTCAGCCTCATCTCTAGAAGTTGGGCTTCACGGTCAGCATCATCCTCTGTTTTATCTAGAACATCAAGAATGAAGATCAAATATAGATTTCTCACTTGATTTACACTTTTGTCCTGCATATCAATAGGATTTGATTATATTCAGGTACTGGTTGATGAGGGTTCACCGAAAACTTATTACTTCCCTAATTAGTAATAAAAAAAAATCACAGTAAGAAATGAACTATAAGCTAAAGAGCTGGTATACTCTTACAGAAAGGCCATCTTTGACTCACAGAAGGCCGCCATGGGCCAGCACATGAATCATTTCTTCCAGAATTAGAGGATTCAGGTGCTTTTGGATAAGAAATCAAGAACGTTAGCATCCTCCTTAATTTATTTTTGAAGGACAATATTTACATACTGTATTTTCTCTCTTTGTTGGGGATGGGGGGGAAACTTACAGAAAGATATCATTACAGTTAAGTAAATGTTATTCTGAAAGGATATGACACTAATAAGTAACATTCCTATACTCATTATTGATGCGTCCATCCACTTCTAATTTATATGGCTGCAAATGAAATTAATTATGCACAGATTTGGTGGGGGGGGAATATTCAACTTGCTTTTCTTACCATGTTTACTGACAAGCTTCTGCAGTTGTTGATCTAAGTATTCCTGACGTTTTGTTAACGCATTTAGCCATTTTCTACGCAGTCTCTCTAAATCCCGATCCTGGAAGAAAGCACGGGAAATTATGGCAAATATAATGTCAAGACAAGATATTTGAAACCAATGCTCCATCTACCTTACTCTAAGGCTTCAAAAATGTGAAGTATTATATATCAATCTGTTTATTACCACCACTAGTTGACTCCAATCATTATTCAGAACAGAAAGTTCCAGAAATTAAAGCACTGCTGTTACTGGAAAAAGACAGCTTCTGAAAGGGCATTCTCTGATATCTAGAACCAGTTTTATTTCTATTGGTTCGAGAGGCAGAACTCCAAGTAACTAAGATCTACAATGTCCCTCTGCTGGATAAAAATCACAAATACTTGAGCACCTGGCTGGCTATCAGGACAGCATATGACTCTTGATCTTGGGGTCATGAGTTTGAGCCTGCACAGAATGTAGATATTACAAAAAAGGGGGGGTAAACCTAAAAAAAAAATCACAAATACTACTCAATAATCTTCAATTCTATATCTGTGGGAACCATCATAAGAATTCCTCAAACTTCTTACCTTGTTTCAGCCTTCAACATGTTTCACTAGTCTCTATAAACAGCATGTAAATGTTTCTCTCCCTTGTATCTTGTGGGGGGATTTTTGGAGGGAAGAGGGGGCATTATCACCAGACTAAGAATTCTACCAGTCAACACTTGACTGTATACCAATCTTGCCTCATTTCCTTTCATAATAAAGTTAATAAGACTGGGTAGATCAGTGGAATGCTGAGGATACAGTGTGTATCTGGATTTCACTAAAGCACTTAACCAAATAGCTCATGACATTCTTGTAGACAAGATGGAGATATGTGCAATGAATCTACTTGAATGAAATCATAAATGACTGAAATATCACATCCAAAGAACAATGATTAATGGAATAATGTCAGCTTAAAAGAAGTCTCTATTGTTGTGCCATAGGACTCTGTATTTAACCCTATCTGATCCAATATTTTTATCAGTCACTTATAGGAAGGCAGACATTTTTATCAAATTATAATGATGCAAAACCAGGAGAGTGACTACACTGGATGACATAATCAGGATCCAAAGAGCTCTGACAGTCCTAAACAATGACTAGCAAGACTAACAAGATAGAACTTGACAGACATAAACAAAATCTTGCAGGAGATTAGGAAAAGGGGTGGCAGGCAAAACCAAACCTGTGTGACTCTTGGAAATGGGAAAGGGAGACCTGGTTTAGAAGATGGAAAATACCTAACCAGTGTTGTTTGGCTGAGGCTCATTATGAGACAGCTCTTAGAGGGAAAAGTGTGGGTGACTCCACTCAAGGAGAGAAAGAGTGCAAGAATAAGGATCTGGAGAAATGGATCTGTAGGGAACTTAGATGCAGAGCTCCAGGTTTGGAAAAGGGTTAAGAGTCACAAATGATTTCTTACACTGAAGTCCACGAAACTTGTTTTAATTTGAGAAAAAGCAGTATTTGATTCAAAATTAACTGTGTAGTTATTAAGTAACAATATGACAAGACTCAGGAATGCGTAATTCAGCACTGGAATCAAGCACATTTGATGAGGCCAACAGGTACTTCCTTACCTGGTAGCTGTCCATGTCCTCCTCTTCCTCCTAAAAGAAAAAATGTAAACTAAAACAATCATTTTTCCAGGAGTCAGGCTATGCTCAACAACCAGAATCTTCTCCCATACTTTATATTTTCTAATTTAGTGAATATACTATTTTATTTCCCACTACGCTCACCCTACTCTCTCGGTTTTTTATAGCTTTCAGGAAGTTGGAGTCAAACGTTAAGCTTCTCATAGGAAAATGAAGAACACTCATATGACCTTTTCAGGAACCAGTACAATACCTTCCCTGCTGGGTTTATAGTCCCACTCCCCAGGAGAAATCAAACACCTGCTGGCAAACAGTCTTTACAAGCCAGCAGGGGGTTTCTGCAGAGGGGGTGGGTGATAGGGGAAGTTAATCACTAGTAGACAACCAAGGAATTTCTAGAGACTTCAATGTCTTAACCCTCAGTCTGCCATTTACCAGGACAAAACCAACAGTCTGGTGCAAGTGCAGCGATTCCATGCAAATGCAATATAGTAAAAAAAAAAAAAGAAAGAAAGAAAGAAAGAAAGAAAAACAAAAGAAAAAACTGAAAGAATTGTTCATAGAAGGCAGTTTTCTGGCAGGTTCCAAAAGACACTCTTATCTTGTTAGGTATTTCAGCAAGAACATAACTGGCACAGAAACTTACATGAAAGGTCTCATGAATCTTTGGGGATCTGAGTGTTCTAACTTTTACACATCCAATGCCAACAGACAATATACATTCTTCCATCAATGGTAAAGTCCCAGATTCCTGCACAGACTTCACTTCCACTTGGACTCGCCGGGACTGTCCCTGTATCACAGATATTTTGCTTAAAATCAGTTTAATTTCTAAAAATTTGGTTTAGAGAGACCTCTACAGGCTGATGTTGAGAAAGCGTTTAACTCTGGAGACATTGTTTCACCATATATTAAAAATTAAGCAGTAAACTACCAATTGAAAAACTAATCAGGAAAAATAATTTACCTTTTCAGAAAATAGAAAGACATGGAATATATATGGCTTGCATACTTTTTCAATAAAAAGAAACATTAAGAGAAAAAATTTTTTTTTTATTAAAAGATTTTATTTATTTATTTGACAGAGATCAAAAGTAGGCAGAGAGGCAGGCAGAGAGAGAGAGAGAGAGAGAAAGAGAGAGAGAGAGAGAAGAGGAAGCAGGCTCCCTGCTAAGCAGAGAGCCTGATGTGGGGCTCGATCCCAGGACCCCGGGATCATAACCTGAGCCAAAGGCAGAGGCTTTAACCCACTGAGCCACCCAAGCGCCCCGAGAAAACATTCTAACAAAGGAAATGTAAAAAAGAAAAGGACAATAAAAACTGTTAAACTCACTTATAAAAAATACAAATTAAAATAAGCACAATACACCTTTATTTTCACTTACTAAACTAGCAATTATCTTTTAAAAAGGCAATTTCTGATACTGCCCATAGTTTATAAATCAGGCAATTACATACAGTGTTGCTGGGAATATAAACTGGTAAACTTTCTGCAAGGCAATCTGCCTTAAAAATACAAGGATCCCTTGACCAGCAATTCAACTTTCTAGGAATCTGTTCTCAGTAAATAACATATATTGTATAAGGAATCTTAAAGCAATATATGTTAAGAATAACAAAAAACCAGACACAAATAAATATATAATATTAATACTGTTCAAATTGTGTGTATATAATAAAATATGAGTCATTAAAACATTGCTCGAAGAAAACATATGTGATATATAAGTTAAAAAGTATGGTTGGTGCATCTGGGTGGCTCGGTTAAGCATCCAATTCTTGATCTCATGATCTCTGGGTCATGAGATCAAGTCCTGCATGGGGCTCAACACTGGGTGTGGAGCCTGCTTTAAGATTATCTCTTTCCCTCTCCCTCTAGCTCTCCCGCACCACCATCTCGCCCTCTCAACCTCTCAAAACAACAACAAAAAAAGCATATGGTAAACAATGTTAACTAGGCCTTAAAAAAAAAAAGAGATTACCAAACCCAATAATATAGTAGGATCTACTTTTAAAAATAAGCAGTCAGAAATAAGAATGATGACCACTACCCTGGATTCACCGCTCTAATCCCAAATAATCTAAAACTGGGCTGCAAAATTAAGAACTGAGCAGAGAAGCTGTTCCGTCTTACATAAACTTTCATAATAAACACAATGTGACCCTCTATGTTTATAATGAAGTAGTATTGTACAAGAAGATCCTCCAGATTCCCGAATTACTGATCTCAAAGTTAGTTTATGAATTTCAGGGATGTAGAATGGAATTTGAACAATGGAATCTGCATGTATAACTTTAAGTCAGTTACTCTTCCCCTCTTCCATCAGATTTTAATTCCCAAGAGCTTTGTGTTATTAGGGAAATCAATTTAGGCAATGATTAATCAGAAGACTAGATTTGAAGAGATGGGTTACAGATGTTTTTGATTTAGTATTTTCCAAGGATTATGTATCAGGTATCTTGTGGAAAGAGTACCTCAAAAAACATTTTAATTATTTATTTATTTTTAAGATTTTATTTATTTATTTGACAGACAGAGATCACAAGTAGGCAGAGAGGCAGGCAGAGAGAGCAGGGGAAGCAGGCTCCCCGCTAAGCAGAGAGCCCAATGCGGGGTTCGATCCCAGGACCCTGGGATCATGACCTGAGCTGAAGGCAGAGGCTTTAACCCACTGAGCCACCCAGGTGCCCCTCAGAAAACATTTTAATTTGAAATAGTTCAGTCATTTCAATTAGCTACAATTTTGTTTGTTTACTTTGTTTGAAACAAAAAGTTACCCACTCCATGTGTGGGCCCATACTGGGAGGGTGAGTCCGAGGCACTGTAGGGGGAGGGTTCAAGGTTGGCACAGAAAGAAAAAGGAGAGAAAGATCCAGAACAGCTACTGTCCCACAGAAAAGCTTTTAAACAGTATACTTAAACTCACAGGTTGAACTTCCTGTAACTGCTAATATTTGAGCATTTTTAAACTACAAAACAGGCAATTTCATATGGCGTACCTAGTAAGTTCTCCTCTGCCGTTTTACTGTTCAAGAACAGTAGGTTCTAGTTTTGAAATATTTTAATTCAAATAAGCCTACCATCCAAGTCCTTCTATGAATGAGCCACACATGCTTCTATAACCTCCTCTTTTACTGCTTTCCGAGTCTTCCTACATGTTACTTTCTCCCCAAAATTACCTAATTCCAACCATTGTGTCTTTATTCTTGCTGTTTATGTATGAAAAAAAGCCTTTGCCCTACTGATTCAGCATCCAGGTCAAGACCCACACCCTTCAAAAAAAAAAGAACCTTTCCTGATGAACTCAAGTCATCTTTGAACACTTCTAGTAAAGGCTGTCAGAAATATGACAAATACTTATATATTCTATTTATACTAAACCACAGAAAATTATCTGGTCTTGCTTTCCAGGCAATGAATTTCTGAGGCATCCAAAGAAGATATATATATATAGCTTTAACAGATGTTCAGAAAAAGATGTTCTTCACACCCTTAAGAATCCTATTTTATGTATATATCTGATGCTATAGTTTAAACTAATTTCCTTTTCCTTTCAGTTCTTTGCCCATACATGAATGAATTTGCTAAAATCCACTTGCTGGGGTCAGAGAACAAATGCTGATCAGCTTTCCCCTTCTGAAACATTCAGAAACTTAAACATTTAAGCAAACTTTCTTTTTCCTTTAACCTTTTCTCATATTCTGCTTTGAACGATTTCAACATTAATTTTCAAGAGCTATTCTAATATCTTCCCATGGTTCTAAAGTATAGAAATTATCATGGTATATAATATTCTACTAAATTTTGAATTGATGTCATGTACAGTAAAAAAAAAGTATTTCCAAATCTCCCATGTAAATTCTACTAAGATATTTTCTCTTTAGCTGGCTGCAGAAACGCTTTACAGATTATAATCCACCTGGGGTTAAGTGACAATTCCTAACTATTTCTCTGCTACACTGATTTCTGGCAGGTGTTCATATCTACTCAGCTGCATTTATTTAATACCTCCTGCAGTATCACAGAAAGATATTTGGTCTTTGTCCTCAGGTCCTGGCAGAGAGCTCCTGAAACTCTCAGAACTTCGAGTGATAATGATTATAAGTGTATCTTTTAATGATGCAACTTTAAATCTGGCAGTTCTTGGTAGGCCCCCAGGTAGCTTTAGGAAGGGAACTGGTAGCAAAAAACAAACAAACAAACAAACAAAAAAACAAGCCTTCACTGGAAGTTTCTGTCAGCCCCACCCTAAAACCTCTGTATAGAGCAGAGAAGGGATGGAGATCAAGTTAATCACCCATGGCCAAGCTTTATGCCTGCATAATGAACATCCATAAAAGCCTACAAACAATGAGGTTCAGTGAGCTTCCTGGCTGGGGACAAATTAAGGTGGTCCCTGAGAGGACATGATCGCTCCTTATACCTCTTCCCAGACTTTGTCCCATGCATCTCTTCCATTGGACTATCCCTGAGTTGTATCCTTTATTTAAAAAGACTAGAAACAGTACGAAAAGGTGAGGAGAGCTAGGCAAACCCCTGACTTTGTAGCCACGTTGAATAGAACTGAGGACCAGATATTTGCAACTGGCATCTGCAGTGAGGGCAATCTTGTGCTTAAGTCTGAGCCCTTAAACCTGTGGCATCTGACACAAAACTGAACTGGACACCCCATTGGTGCCTGCAGAGAATCAGAGAACTGCCTGGTGTCAGGAGGAAAAGAGCTCTTTCACCTTCCAAGTACCAAGTACTGTATCACATACAGTATCTCTAAACCTCATACTAGTCCTGCAAGTCGGTATTACCATCACACTTCCACTTTATACCTAAGGGAAGGTTCTGAGAGGGTATGGAACTTGCTCACAGATTTAGGCCTACGCTGTGGGAGACCAGAACTGAACCCTAGCACGTTACTAGCCTGTGAAGTGCTCGTTCTTTCTGCCGTGTCACACTGCTACTCCTTGTCTTTAGAAATATTCTTATGTAACACTGCGTCATATGTTTCTATTGTCTCCTGCAATTCAAATCTAAGTCATTCTTTAAAGTTTATCTTTTTGCTTACTCAAACTTGAGAAGCTGGTTTTAAAAATATTATAATTAACAATATATATTTTAAAGATTTTATTTATTTATTTGACAGAGATCACAAGTAGGCAGAGAGGCAGGCAGAGAGAGAGTGGGGGAAGCAGTCTCTCCGCTGAGCAGAGAGCCCTATGCGGGGCTCGATCCCAAGACCTGAGATCATTACCTGAGCCGAAGGCAGAGGCTCAACCCACTGAGCCAGCCACCCAGGTGCCCCTATAATTATCAATATTTTTTTAAAATTAAAGGAAGCAGATATGTAGTAGGAGACAATTTTAATAAAAGGATGGACTTGGAGAGTCTAGATTTCATTATCACCGATCTGATATTTCTGCTAACAGGAATCCAGTATTAAGCTTTACAGTGCCAAAGAATTTAATATTAACATTCAGAATGATAACTTCCACAATTTTGTTACCTGCCGGAGTTGAAAGATTCCTCCTGTTGGCACATCCTTTGCAGAAATTACTTCTACAGGGCAGTATTCGCCATTCTCATTCTGTTCCAAGATTTGGACCCAGAATTCCACTTTTCTGGTAACTTCACTCCATCTAGGAAATAGTTGAAGTTCTTGGAAAATCATACATTTATATTTCAATACAGGCAGCTTAGGATCCTTCAAATGGAAACTAACAATGATAATGACCTCCAAACAGAATAATTCAGTACAATGACCTGTAGTAGTTCAATGAGTAATATACAAATATATACTAGCAAATATAATTAAACCAAATTTAAACAAATTTAACATCAGAACTAGGAATAGTTCCTTCAGTTTGTTCAAAAAGGTAAAATTACAAATCTATATCAAAGTAGTTACTCAAAAATCTAAATATGGTAATCAGAGGTCCAGAAGAAAGTACAATGATTATCTTCACATAGATAAAGGTAGTGATATATACGCTTGATTTAGTAACTTGAAAAGAATCTTTGCTCAGATTAATAACAGAATTAAGGAAAAAACCCTCAATTCTAGTTAAGGATTTGCTGAAACATTCTGAACCCAAAACAAGAAAAAAAGAAAATCTGGATCTCTTCTATGATAGGATGGAAAGCACGAATACCCCCTTTCAGCCATTCCCTTTTAACATTCTTTTAAAAATCCTGGTATAAATACCTGCCTCCTTCCATGACTGATGGCATTCAAAAAAACACTGCACTAAAGACAACATAAGTAAAACCTGAATTCTAGAGTATATCTTGATCCATTCTCCCTACAGTTGATTAAGTAGAAGTAATTCAGAATAAGCAACTATTTATCAAAAATTCATTCACTCTTTATTCTTAACTAACTCCACATTTAATATCTCTTCTGTCTCTCTTCAAAGTTCACTCCTGTAAGGAAGTTTAAATGTGCTATAAATACCCTGGAAACAATAGCATCTATCCCTGGAATACTGGTAATGCTCAGGAAAGGGCTACCTTTATAAATGGCAGTATTAATCTCTAGCAAGTCTTCAAAATTATAAATGGAATCAGAAGGATATCCAAAATTCACCTGTCTCGAAGACTACGTGTTTTTGCTTGGATAATCCCCAAATCCCACAGGGCTGGGTTTTTCCGAGGATCATTCATCTTATGGCCATATACTTCAATTGCCAATGCCCCTTCTGAAAGATGTTCGATGAAGTCTTCAGTAATGTTAACAGAAAACTCCTGAAAGAAAGTAATTACAGAGGAGGAAGTACTTTTTGGTAACCTTATGATCACTTATATCCACTGCCATACACCCACTTCATGGAGAAGAGAAATGAAAAAAAATGTTTTAGTTACAGAACAGAACTGTCATCTAATGTGCATAATGAATGCTCGGATGGTCTGACGTTCTTGACTTCAAACATAATTATAAATCTGATTTTTAAAAATATTTTTCACCTTGAAAATCTATTGTGAAAGACCAGCATTATATTCTATATTGTTAGCAAAATTTAGGAACCTATTTTTTTTAAAGATTTTATTTATTTATTTGTCAGAGACAGAGAGAGAGAGAGTAAGCGAGCACAGGCAGACAGAGTGGCAGGCAGAGGCAGAGGGAGAGGGAGAAGCAGGCTCCCTGCCGAGCAAGGAGCCCGATGTGGGACTCGATCCCAGGATGCTGGGATCATGACCTGAGCTGAAGGCAGCCGCTTAACGAACTGAGCCACCCAGGCGTCCCTAGGAAGCTATTTTTAAAGTACTAATAATTATGTTAAGAATTTCAACAATGATCTACAATGTCTTGATATAAAAGTTACTAGATGCAGTAAGGTAGCAATGCATTTGGGTAACAATTTTCCCTAGCTTTTAGGAAGTTAACTATCTCCAATAACAGGAGAGTAAGGAAATAAATAATGATCATCAGTGCAAATAAAATCACCTAATTTTTAAAAATTCTCCCAATCTGTCCATGTTTATAAGATATATATGACAGCATTTTACAGTAATTACTAAGCTCTAAAACAGTTTATTGTAAAAAGTCATAGAACCCACACTTCTCTATCTTTCACTATCACTCTCTCTCTCAACCTTTAACACACTAAAGGTATTTCTATGTTTTAAATAGATTAGAAAGAGATCACTCCCTTGAAAACAATGAGAAGGATTAATTGTGGTACAGTTAAGAAAAAAAAATCAAGAGTCTGACTAGCCATGGGTTAACTGACTCCTCTGTACCAGCTGCTTCTGCTGAAACAAAAATACTATTATCAAATACAACCGTGATAAAGATCAGATGAAAGAATAACATAAAATGCTTAGCAGAGCATTAGGTATTCGATAAAGTTCATTCTTGTCTCTTTTCTATCTTCACTTTCTCTAAATACCAGTTTCTTAAACTTTTTAGATGACAATTTCTCCAGTAATCTAATACAAAACATGGGTTCCTTTGAGAAGGGTATACAGAGTTGACCCTTAAACAGTGTTGGAATAACAGGCACCAAACCCCTGTGCAGTCAAAAATCCACATATTACTTTTGACTCCCCCAAAATGTAACTACTAATAGCCTACTGTTGACCAGAAAGCCTTCCCAGTAACATAAACAGTTGATTAACACATATTTTGTATGTTATGTATATTATATACCGCATTCTTACAATAAAGTAAGCTAGGGAAAAGAAAATGTTATTAAGAAAACTAAAAGGGGGGGTGCCTGGGTGGCTCAGTAAGTTAAGCATCCAAACCCCTGATTTTGGCTCAGGTCATGATCTCAGGGTCATGAGTCTGAGCCCCACATAAGGCTCCACACTCTGCATGGACCCTGCTTGATTCTCTCTCTCTTCCTCTGCCCCTCCCCACCCCAAAATTAATTAATTAAAAGTAAGTAAAACATTAAAAATTAAAAAAAAAAAACCAAAAGGAAGAGGAAACACATTTACAACCCGTGTTGGGCAAGGGTCAGCTGTATCTATATTCACACAAAAGTAAATTTTGACTGTGGAGGAAGAGTTAAATGCACTGACACTTTAGCTTTTGTCACCCAGCTTTACCGGGATATAACTGACATTTAATTAACACTGTGTTAATTTAAGGTATACAATGTATTGATGACATTTGGGTTTCTGACTCCAACCACACTCTAAGAAACTCTGATACAAGATATATATTGATATCAAATTGGTAACAAAATAATGCTCACTTTACAGTTTTGCTTTTACCTAAGTAATAAAATGCTGGCCCAGTCTGGAAAACAAACTTACATTGCAATGATCAAAGACAACCATGCACTGAGGCTCCTTGCTGACAGGAGAGGAGGAGGAGGTATCAACTTCAGGTGCAACAATTACTGGCTCCTGTTGATCCCAAAAGTTGTACTTGCAGAACACAAAGTGGGACAGATGCTGTGGCAACCCAGTGGCTTGGAGTATTTTAACCTGAAGGAAAGGGAAGGTTCTGTTTTTAA
This sequence comes from Mellivora capensis, assembly GCA_004024625.1. NCBI lineage: Eukaryota > Metazoa > Chordata > Mammalia > Carnivora > Mustelidae > Mellivora > Mellivora capensis. Next base: position 55,720 of record PISX010005212.1, on the reverse strand, counting down.
CTCAGAAAAGGTACAAGGTATCTTGAGTCAGATATGGGTCCCAGTCTTGACTGTGTCACTACTGGTTTTTGTTGACCAAATCGCCTTCACTCTGGGGCTGTATTTCTTCATCTGGGAAAGGGTGACAACAACCGTCACCATTTAGTGAGATGCTGACAGAGGGTAAAATGACCTTAACTATAAACTTGGATGTTTTCAAACATTTACAGGCCAATTCTAGTTACTTATAACATCATCATTATCATCATATTATAATAATAATAATAATCAACTCAGAAAAGGGAAGTTCTCAACCATCAATACCAATCAATGATATGAATTTGGCTAACTATGGATATATCTTAAGAACATAAGATTGCTAAGAATGATGAATGAAGAATGAAATCAGCGTATGTGCCAATAAGGAATATTCAGTAAAGAGCAAAAAACATTTATTTGATATTTTGAAGGCTAAAAAGAACAAGATTCTAAGTAGAAAGTTATATGCTACTAGAGGATTTTTTGTTAAATTTTAAAGGCATCAGGATATACTTTGAAGATCTGGAGGGATAAAGGGAAGGGGATTAAAGATGGTGAATGCTGACCATCTCTGTACCAATTCTTACGGAGGGCCTTCTCCATGCAGATTTAGGGGAGATGAATCAAAGGAAATGTGCCCTGGACTGCAGGAGTGTAAGGTTTTGTGATAACATACAACTAGAAATACATGTCTAATCAGACCCAAATGTGCCAGGAATAAATGCCCATAATGGATTTTAAAGCAGTCAAAAATTCTAAGTATTTCTTTTGGCAGGCAATGTCAGGTTGATTTTTAAGCTCTAATTTTTGTGGTAAGTTGTGACATTCCAAAATTCCCAACTATGAAGGAAACTAAATTCTAAAATTAATGAACCAAAACTAAATTCTGACTTTATAATTGATTATGGGCTTTCATATGACTGAGCATTGATCATTTATTATGTTCTTCACCTGGTCACTTTCTGCACATTGCATAATACGCTATGCCTCCAGTAAATAAATTTATCAAAAAATAAAATTGAATATGTGACCAAAGTTGGTAACAGTTCAGCAAATACAATCACAAATACAATTGTCTTAACATTTCAGGAAGCATTAATAATAACACAGAATATCAGGCAAACCAGATGACTATTTTCTTCTATACCAGGTACATAATGGGTAAGCAATGGTTGAGAACTCCTATTTTTACTCATTTTTCCCAACAATGGCAACAACAGTTTGAAACATTTAGACAGCAATTCCATAACAGGCTACAAAAAGACAGACTGACTAATGCATTTTATTCATCTAAACCCAACAGAGCATTCAGCGTTCGGCAATTAACTTTTTGTTCATTCTAAAAACCATCACTTTTTCATTAAGTGTTTAAAATTTTTTATTATATTCTTCAAGGTGAGACAACATGATACTTGATAAGATTACAAGATTTCTGTAGAATATAGATCTAAATAAAAATCTGCCATATATTAGTTTCTGTTTTTGAGCAGATTAAATTCTTAATTTTCTTAGGCTGAGACTTCTCCTACGTGAAACAGGATAGCTACCTAATGATACTGGAATAAGAACTGACCATACCAATGGAATAAAATGAATGAAAACACATCCAAGCATTGAGTGGACAGATGTTGGAAACATACTTTTTTATGATTAAATTCCATCGGAAAGCCAGTATCTTTTCCAAGAAATCAATCTCAATTTTAAGGTTGAAATAAAATTATAAGATTTCATATGCTGATCTATATCCTACAGGCAACTTATCAGGAATAAGATTGCCAGGAATGAAGAATATCAGGAATGAGGAATATCCTGATATCCAGAACATAGTTTTTGTTCGTTTTTTTTAAGTTTCTGCATACAGAAATCAAAATCACCACAAGGTGTCAGAATACCACAGACTTTGACTTAGGGTTTTAAAACATACTCATTTAATTTTATGTAATTTAAAATATCAACATGTTAATATGTGCATACTTATTTTCATCATAGAAAAATAAAACCAGATTGCTTTTATAAGCTGGTGGTACTTATCACCTATTATTGTTAGGTGTCCCAGACTGATTTTACTTTTGCACCTATATTTTGTTTACTGTCATACAATCTGTTTCCTCCTTTAACACAAAAGACTATTACATGCTTAGAATATGGTCTCTAAAAACCACTTCCCACTGAAAGAAACCAGGTTCCTTAGAGAGATGGATGATTCCAGGCTGGGATAGGAAATGTCTAGGATGGGACTAGAATATTCCTCATACCAGAAAGCAAGAAAGCTAGCCTATATAGTCTATGACAGTTAGGGTTGTGTCAAAAGGAGTCCAGAGGGGAGCCCACAGGTCAAAGATGGGATCATGTGAGCTTTAAGATAGGTAATAAATACATGGATCAAAACACATCAAATATGCTTACACCAAAGAGTTTATAACGATATTTGGACTAAAAACAAAATAAAATCTCACTAGTCACTTTTATATATTAATAGGAGACAATTATTTTGAAAATGAGGTGTTTTTTTTTTTAAGGAGAAAAGAATGGAGCATTTACCCTGCCTTTCCTCTACAAAATTGTATCTCTGAGGTGCAAATAGTTGCTGAAATAGGATGATTCTTTCTAGAAAAGAATTCTAGCTAATAAATGAGGGGTGACAGGGTTATAGTATCATTCTTTTCTAACTTCTCATGAAATATCTAGGTATAATCATCTATGACTGCTAACATCCCTCAAAGGACACCAGACATAATGTGTCTTCTGATGGCAGAACACACCACTACCTGTAAAATGTCCTTGCTACCCCTTCCCCTCACAACACCTTTGTATCTAACTACCACTTTACAGCAAACACATCTTAACACATTAAATAATACCAATCAGCCAAATCCAGATTATGAGAAAATACAAGACAATAACCCAGTTTCTACAATAAATAAACTGTAGGGTATGAGAGAGAGAGAGAATGAGAGAGAAGAAGCAAGCAAGCGCAAGTGTCAAGTGTCAGTGCCTAAAGATTAGGATAGATGCCAGAGACACAGCAAACAAGACAATCAAGAAACTTGACTTGAGTATCTCATATGAAGGAAGTATTCATTTTTATTTATGATATAATGATTTTTTAAGTACTCTTCTTTTAGAGATACATATTTAACTATTATAGATAAAATACCATGTCTGGAATAGCTTCAAAAAAAAAAAAAAAAAAAAAAGCTTGTCCCCAGGGCAAGGGGACAGCACAGAGAGGCTTAGGCAGATGAATGAAGTAAGACTGATGGTGAGTTGATGCCGAGGGAGGTTGGGTGGGGGTCAGTAACACTTTTCTCACTACTTTTGCATATGTTTGCTATCTTCCACTAAAACAGTGCCAAGATATTTTAACTTTGTTTTTTCTTTAAAAAAAAAAAAAAAAAAAAAAAAGCTTATGTTACCCAGAACATTCTACTGTTTTTCAGTGGTGACTTTCCCAAGTGAGACAGTATCCTT